>LUCM01004242.1:26937-276346 GCA_008360955.1 Fasciolopsis buskii | reverse complement strand
GTTCAGATTTTAGGCCATTTACCTGCACTATATGCTCTCTAAATGACAAATAAAATGAAAACCACAACATAACTAAATCACCCATGAGGTAAGATGCAATTTTTTTTAGAAACCAAAGGTGGGACACTCAATCGGAAGCATTTGTCATGCATAAAAGGATTACTATAACTGACCTTGTAGTGTTTAGGGCGCTGTTGAATGCGTTTAGGCAGTCAGTCATGCTAGTAGAGCGGGATTTCTTATTAGGTAAGCCATATTGTTCAGACGTTCCATGATCTTGGAGACCACAGTGGTGTGATTTATTGGGCGGTGGTTTGCAGGTTCATAACGTGTGCCCTTTTTGTAAACAGGTATGACGGCAAAAGTTTTTCATTGTGGTGGGTAGGTACGGCATTGAATGAAAAAGTTAAAGATGTTCGCTATAAAATTTGGCATATCGCTAACACCTGATGAGAAGGCAGCTGTAGGTACTGAATCAAGTCCAGATTGGCACCGAACTTTCTTTTTTTCTAACAGCCGGGCTACATCCTTTCGAAGAAATACGTTTGCTGAATGCAACTCTGTAATCAAGCGAGTTCAGCGTGGGGTGGAGGGATTGTTGTAGTTTAGCAGAGCGGACGCAAAGCACTCACGGAACGCCTCTGCATACTGCTGTCGGTTGTTTGCATAAATGCCATTGTGAATGATATATGGGACTTGATTGGCTGAAGACACGGAAGGGATGGTTCTGTTTAAGCACTTTTCCGGTTTTGCGTTCGGGTTTGCCTGGTTCAAAGTTTGTAGCTCTTGCCGTTTACTTCTGCGGTACGGCATCGATTCTAGGGTTTTGGTCAGTCGATTCATTTGCACCAACATTAAGAAACATCTAGTCTTGGAAAGGATCACTCCACTTTGGCGACCTTGCAGTTTACTTGATCACGGTGAATTCATTTTGGAGGAATGTTTAGAGTGTGGAACGGAGCAGTGGCATAAAGGCACTTATGTTGGTCGGAGCATAGCTGGTCGGCGGCCGCCTGCCTTTCTAGTGTTAGAAAAAATGAGTTCCATTTGGATTTACGAATTAGAATAGGTAGACGTTTCTAGCCTACTCTAAATATGGCCTTGGGTTTGGGGGGGGGTATTTATACAAGAGGAGCGATGTAAACGAGCAGCTAACAGGCAGGTGGTCACATCCAGGCAAACTAGCTTTGGTGGACGTCTGAACATGTGGTAAACCTATTGTAAATATCAGATCAATAACGTTGCGGTTGCTTTTTGGGTCAGTTATTTCTTGCTCCCAACCGTCATAATGGATGCTCTCAGAGAAAGGGAGCAAGTAATTTGGAGCGAAAAGCGTGGATCAGCATACGCCAGGTGCATTGAAATTTCCAAGGTGAAGCTTGGGACCTGGTAAGTCAGAAACAGTATTCATGAGTTCGGTTATCATCAAAAAATCGTTTCGGTAACAGCCGATGGGGCGCTAGATGCATTCAAAAGGAAGGCTTTCATTGTCAATCTCAGCTCTAACCGAAATAGCATTTTGGATGGTGCTTAGCTTGATGCCTTGACACAACTTAGCTTGTAGAGATTTTCTGACGCAAACAAGGAAGTCACCTTCACGCAGGGTTTCCTGGCTTTTCCTGAAGTATTTACAGCCGGGAATTATTATGGCGTTGTCTGAGGTGTGATTGTTTAGCCACGTCTTGGTAATAAGTGTGAAAAATCAAAATTTGACGGGGTAGTGAGAAGGTGAATACATTTAGTTTTCCCTAATGTAGAGCGTGCATTTAATAACAGTAGCGAAAAATTGCCGGGAGAGCCCTTTAAACTGATTGGTTTCACGGTGGGCGAAGCGCGGATTCTCATTAGTTGAGAGTCTTGGGGATAATCAACCTTGTCATTTTCACCCACTTTTTTTTCATTTAGTGCCTCCTTTATTTGAGAATTTCTTGCATCATTTGAGTGAGGAATCGTCGGACAAGGGGAGCGTGAATGGAAGCGGACAGTGAATGAGCTGTCAGGCGAGTGTGGCATGACATCTGGTGGGTGGCTAACCTGCGGGCTGGGGTAATATAATACTTCCGCATTACATTCAGTCCCAGGGGGCATTTCCGCAACGGTCGTGATTGTCACCCCACGTTGGGTTGCATAGGGGGAGTAGGGTGGGACATATGCTGGCTGGGCAGAGCAGGAGGGGTTTAGTTCGGAGGGAAAAACGAGTTTGTCAGAAACGGCACACATTTGTGGAGTGGGAGACTAGTCTGGTCATATGGAAGGTATCGGAAATCAGAGGCCAGTAAACTTCGATTCAGAGTTCAATGGTTTCCGGTTCAGAAATAAATTTTATTCCTTTTTGCGCTGGGTGGCACCCATTGAGTTTGCGGTAGGGATAGATGCAGTGGTACGGAGTGGTCCCTGACGGTATCCCTAGAAGGTGGCAGACAGATACGAGTTAATCCAAATGGTTGTCAATGTAGAGGAAACTGGGTGGCTGGTGAGTGGTATGAAAGGTAAAACCCGTTGGCTTGGGGATGGAGTCTTCCTTCCACATCTTGTTAGCTCCAAGATTTTAGGGACTATTAGTTTATTTAAAAAAGTGTTACTGGATTTATGGCCGGCTTTTCTTATTCATATAATGAAGGGTGCATGTTGCGGCCTCTTTGATGTAGATTTCTTAGGTAATATCCTTTTTGAAGACAACATTATGATGTATTGGGTGGGTTGGGATATGGAAGTGGGAGGTGCACTAATACCAGGTTTGGGGTTAGCAGACAGCGTAGGCAGGTCGGATGCCCTAACCGTACCGACCGCATCTTCTGCAGTCTTCTGCCGGAATTTTGAAGGACGGGCTACAAATGACTGCAGTGGAGGTTTGCATATTGACACGGAACGTTCAAGGTGCAATGTTTACATGGTGGTTGAGCGGGCGGTGTTTGGAGTGCACTGTCTAGGTCAGATTAAAATTTTATAGGTAACTTTAGGGTTTTTGTTCATGAATAAAATTTGGGGATCTAGGAGAAAGGCGGGGAGAACTAATAATCTCTCCTCCGGGGGTGAGTTTACTCCGTTTTGGAGTCCGAGTACCTTTCGTTGGAGCGGTATTCAACTTCCGCTACCCTTATAGTTTTGTATTAGGCGCCAAAGGCTGTGATATTTTTCTTTCTGATAAATTCACGGGCGACATTTTTGCCCTGGAATTGCATCAGGAGCGGAGAGGAGTCTTGTTGAATTTTTTACAAAGTCGCACACAATGACTAGGATAATGACTCATCATGCACATCTTCGCTATGGTTCATTTGACCTTTTCCAGAAGCTATAGGTCGGGAGTATTAAAAATTATGGTATTTTTGGAGTTCCGGATGCGTTTAAGTGATTCTGAAGTAACTTAATCAATAAACCGAGCAGCCCCGGAAGGCCTTCCGGAAAGGGGACTTGAAGGTGACGGAATAACATGGGAAGTGGGGCAAACTTGGTGATTGCTTAATCCGCTGGTGTCAGCTGGGTAAATATGCAGGCCAGTCCCTTCTCCAAATTTTGGAATGTCCCGAACAACTCACCGAATACATGAACCAGCTGGACCAAACAACAGGCTTCATGAAGCTGGCTTCCGAGCGCAGTCGATGCGTACAGTGCTACGCCAGCATTCGATTTTGATTTGGTTGGAGGAAACGGTCCACTGAGCAGAGGAACGTAATGGCAAAGCGAAATTATAGGAAGTTAAACGTTGCGGGCTGGAGCCTCGTCAAGGTAAAGACAATTTTCAAACGCCTGGCTAATGCCATGCTCTGTAAGATGGCCCAGGCAATATTTGGAAGTCTTTACACCAGGGAGTATACTTGAGCTCTTTGTGTCCCATCTCTTTTCGCTATGGTGTGGATGTGGCTGGAATGTTTATTCTCTGAGTCCGATAGTCAACCACGAATTTGGTCGACCACAACTGGCATCACGGATGCTTTGGGATGAGAGTTGGTTTGGGGGTGAGATGGGTGAGCCATGAAATACGATGTGTACCTCGTCTATCAGACGGCCTATGGAGGCCGTCCAGTAAGTTTCTAGCTGTACCGTGCAGGATCTTGGTCGCACATCAAATTGCCTTCCGTGCAATCCGCGTTACCTCGACAATAACTTAATCCGGGCCTCGTAGGAAACTTTGAGGTGTGTTGGTGTTAAATAAGGAGCTGCAGTGTAGTTGAACTCGAGGCGTTCAAGTCAACAGTTATCACTTTAGCCGTTATTGGAAACCGGTGTTTACAGTTGCATTGAACAGGACTGATGCGGGTGGCCGAAGGAGTACTCAGGATTACACCATTCTCATGAACTCATGTCACGTTGATTCACGTCGAAGCGGCCTCTTGTCCGCCAGAATTCTGTCGGACCTGGTTTGTGTGGAACCAACTACAACTTTTGCTCATCAGTAAATCCCTCGCGGTGTCCTTATTCAGTGAACTGAAATATTAGGAGACACGAAAATTGCCGAGATCGTTTCCCAAAAATGATGCAATGGCACGGGTATTGCAACATGCTCACAGCTTAAACAACATTAGACTTCACATACAGGAGGTCTATGCGGTCAGAAGCGCTGAATGCAAAAGCGTTGGTGGCACATATAATCCTTCTTTTGTGATTTGCATTTCGTTAACCTGCATTCTCAGGCGAATATCAGTTAGCTCGCATCCGCCAGCCTACCCGCCAATAGTCGTAAGGATCTGACTGACGGTAACAACGCGCTGCCGTTTTCTAACTCCTACAGAGTCTCGTTATTTGTGTGCCTTTTCAGAGGTGAGCTCCTATCGCTCAACGGGCGTCCAGTCGCGTATTAGATGTGTTAAAGGCAGTTTCAATTCCACGTTTCAGAGAGGTTGTTTGTGTCTTCTGTGCCAGCTGCATTATTGTAAGGTAAAGTCGAGGGACGCAACAGAAGCGTCTGTTATGCCTTCACCCGAGGCTGAATAGGAGTGAGTGTGTGGGGTATAAAGGATCGTTTTGGTAGCCCGCATGGGGTTGCCCCATCGCCGGTAGATGTGCTGTTTGAGGGCATTAAGACCAGTCGATCAGATGCAGACACACCCTATAATTTATCAATGCGCGTAAAAGCCGCAAGATCTTCCTACAACAGACGGAGTACACTGCAGACCTTAACTTGCTTGCGACGCATGACCAGATATTGAAGTAGCTGCTTGCTCCCTGCAATCGAATTGGGCAAAGAATGTAGATCGACTGACTCATAACGGGAGGAAACCGGGGTTTGGAGAGCCGGCCGAGTTTGTGTCATCAATGAACAGAGCAGCCCGGAGCCATTTTGAGCAGTTGGCGAAAAGAAGCTAAAAGAATTTCGGGCCCGGTGCCAACTCGCAAGGGAGTATCCTCCGCAGACCTGGTACGAGCAACGGCGTGAACCTCATGGCACAAGAAAATAACAGGCGAAATCAGCGGTGCGTATGGTGCAAGGAAATGCATCATGTGACAACGTGCGTCATATTCCTGGGACCAAAAACGACAACTCGGTGGGTAGGGGCTCGAAGACTCGGCTGTTTCGTTTGTTTAAGGGGCAGCCATCTTTCAGGAGAATGCATTAACGGAATTAGGTGCAATGTAGTGGGTTATGGCAGCCGGCATCATGAGATACTGCATATGAGAGCTCGGAGACCTCATGAACAAACCGAGGTGACCTGCATGGGGAATTGTACAGCCACTCAGTTGCAGAAGATTTCATCTCACTGGATATCCTTCCCATCAAGACGGAATCCGCGGATCGAGAGGTAATAAGCTATGCATTATTAGAAAACGGGTCTGACACGGCTGTCATCAGCTTGGATACGCCACCCCGGTTGGGACTTAGGCAAAGAAGTGAGCCTTTGACAATCAAAACGGCTAGTGAAGCCGCGATCATGAGGTCGGTGAGCAATTCGTTTCAAGCGTTGCCAATGGACAAGTCGAAGTTGGTGAATATAGAATGTGCCATGGTTGTCGCAGAGATGCCGATGATGAGGCCAACTAAAAATATATGAAAGGATTAAACATTGGCCAAAAATGGATGACATCCCAACTAAAGAAACTGAAGGGGAGGTCTTGGTTTTCATTGGATGTGACGCCCCAGAAGCCCATTTTGTTCCGGAACCGAGGCCGGGTAGTAGAACGAGCATCTTTGCCGTGCACCCTTTGCTGAAACGGGTGGTATTCCGTTTGTCCATCTGCACAAGCCGGCTAGGCCAAGTTGGTGAACTGTTTATCCACCGGGGATGTCGGATTAACAAATCACTAGGAGATGCAGGAAATAGAATTTGAAGAATTTCGAAGTCGTTGTATAAGGTGTACTCCGTGGAAGATGGGCAAACCGTTGCTATGGTCGAGCTAGGTATCCAGGTTTGGACGGTCACTTTGTAGTTCCTTTACTGTGGAGGGTTAGAACGAAGACGGTGCCCGACACCTACGCGTCTGTACTAACGAGTCTACATCAATTACAGCAAAAGCTGGCAAGAAATAAGAACACACGCACAAGGTAATCCTATTCCATGGGAAGTGCGATCGGAAGGGGACAGGTTAAAGCAATGCCCTCGCCGCAGTCAAAACAGGATTATCACTTTCGGTGGTATCCGCAGCACCACACAGTGGTTAACCCAAGAAAGCCGGATGAGCTGCGCATGCCTCTAGACTATGCCAGCAAGAACCGTGGATGGTAGCTAAATGACATGTATTACCAGCGGCCAGACACAACGGCAAACATTGTGGGACCAATACTGCGATTTTGCAAGGAACGGATCGCCTTTTCAGCTGACGTGGAAGAAATGCTCATGCACTTGAGAGTACCTAAAATTGATAGGAGTGCTTTGATTCATGCCGTGGCCACGCGAATACTTATGACTAGAACCCTCTAAGTACTAAGTGACCGCACGTCAGTTTGGAGCAAGATCATCTCCATTTTTTCAAATCACTACTGAATTGTTTAGCACTGACTATGGCCAAGCAGAGTAGGATGCCATAAGGACCACTTTCCAAACAACGAGTGCTTAGCCTCCTACGCCAATACTAGGTAGCACCTCAAATCAAGGCATAGCCGAGATTGATGTAAAGCACTGGAAAGAACAGGATGGCAATGGAAATTCCACGGTGCTGTTTATGAGTCAGACAGTATGCTTTCGACAGTGAGACTCTGTCAATATCCAGCCTAGAAACAGTTTAAAATAGGACTAAATCTGCACAAAATTGAACGCACGATGACAAAGAATAAACAAGAAGTGCCTATCCTACGGTTCAATCAAATGCCAGAGCTTTTGCACGCTTGATCAGGCCCAACGACACTTGCCCGAGCGCGACAGCCAAAAATCAATGTAAACAAACGGGACATCTGCAATCAACCAACGTGAGCGACAAAGCGTAAGTGGACTGTAATAACACAAGCCACCTAATCTAAGTGACCCGCAACCGCACCAAATATTTGCAAAATAATCCCAAATGAAGAACCCGGGGACGAAATAACGAAGGGTAATTCATCGATCCGAAAATAAACAGGGACCAAAATCAGTGTCTTTACGAGCAAGTTGGGCGGAAGCCATTTGACATCTAGGTGGTGACGGAAAGAAAGGAGAAGCAACTTTCCATTCTCTCTTGGTGCTATACCGGCCGTCTTAATTCCTTCGCTTCTAATGTGACCTAGATTGAAATTAACTTTTAAACTAATCTTAGTTTCACCTAAAAATTCGCATATTACAATCTTGCTTTAAGAGATGCCTGAAGTAAGGCGCAAATTGGAAAAAACCTACGGCATTTCATTGTGCTTTCTGCGGTGGGGCTCTGCTGTGAAAGCATAAATGTGAGCGTCCAAATTTAAGCCAAATCAGGTGAGTATGCTAGGTTTCGTTCTAAGGTTTCATTCAGGATTTCCGGTGATGCTGAAAGGCTGGCCAAACTTAGTGTGCTCCTGAGTTTCATCCCACAGTCCTAACATATCGACATCGGAAAGCAGCAGTTTTATTAAGTATGAAATTTCAAACTCAGACGACTATAGCATCAGCAATACATAGGAAAACTCGGTTAATAGCTGATGCTGTGCTGTTTCCGGTAACTTAATTTTGTTGCCACCAACCTTGCGCCCTGTTACAGAAAAAATAATTATGGGGTACCGCGCGGCAAATTCTGGTCAGTTGTTCATAATATTTCTGGCGGATTATTTTCGGGCTGCTTTCATTCCATCCAGAATGGCGACAGTGCACCAAGGGGGGATTTTGGTAGACCTACATTGTGACGCGCCGAATGTTTGTCGGAACCCCAAGACACTGCATAGAATACCCAGAACAGGCCCAGTTGTGGGACTGTCAAATGGAGAGCATAGTCCTATGGGTCTGGAGACCGGCATTAAAAGACGGCCGTCTAAGATAGATGTCGTAAAGGCACAGGTAAATTGTGACAGTACGACGGTTTTCCGTTCTTTGAACGCGTGGCTACCAGCCATATTTTCGAGGGTCATAAAGCCACACGTTTTGCAAGAGGTTTACGTGGCTTGCGGATCCTCCAACATGGTTTGCTCCTTTCACGTCTCAATTCCCTTGCCAGAGGAGGCTTGACGTCACAATGCCCAGGGCAGCTTTTATTGCTTTGTCGGGACTGTGATGTTGACTTTGAAAATTGGCATCCAGGGACTTAGAAATTCTGCGCAGCAGCTTTATCGTTGCATTTGCGAATCCATGACGCTGAATTATGCGTCCACCGATGCAGTTTTCGTTCAGGTTAATAATCCATAGATATGTATCCGTGGCTGTAAACGTTCGATTATCATCGAAAACATGGCGTTAACGGATAATTGCCGCAACGTTGTGATCCTTATCCGGACCAAACGACGTAAGAAGTGTATCGAAAAATCGATGCGCCATGTATTGGTTTTTATTGTGAATGATATAATATTAATAACACAGCGTTGTTGGTAGATGTAATGCGCCAACGTTTCGACTACCGTGGGTAGTCTTTCTCAAGGCAAGTTTTACAATCAAATGACTGAGGGAACGTTCACATGCCAACTGATGTTTAGTTGTGTTCGTGTATGTGTGTGCTTTGAAATGTGGGTCAGGTGAGTGATTAGTTGTCTTCCACGTCATGCGTCACCGTGGTGGTGGGGTCAACTAGCGCGGTGACCTTTGGTATGCTTGTTTCTTAATGATGTTAGGGCTGTCCATATCTCCGAGATCTCTGCTCCGTCGTTCCGATTTATGCATGTGGGGTGGGTGCTTATCGCCAGAGCCTCGGCAACCTTACGCTCAGTGCAGGTTCTGAATCCACGTTGAAGTATTTTTACGTTTTCATAATCTATGTTATGCCCTTCTGCTATGGCATGCAGAGCGATGGCTGAATCGCGCTCAAGTTTTGATAAGGCCGCCTTATCTGTAGGTCTGCACTTTTCTTTCCTTCTGTGTTCAGTTATCCGCGTCATCAGTTGTCTGCTGGTTTGTCCAATGTATTCAGCCGGGCATTCCTTGCAACTGATTTTGTAGATGCAATTGTCGTGGTCTTGCACACCGACTTGATCTTTAGCTTTTGATAGGTGGCGCTTTAAAGTGTTATCCATCCGGAAGAAAGTGTGAATATCAAAGTCACTGAGGACCTTTCTTATTGCTTCCGAAGTACCTGATCTGTACGGAATTCCGACGGAGGCCGTTTTCTTCTTTTCTTTCTTCGTCATGTTTGTTGACNACTAATCTTAGTTTCACCTAAAAATTCGCATATTACAATCTTGCTTTAAGAGATGCCTGAAGTAAGGCGCAAATTGGAAAAAACCTACGGCATTTCATTGTGCTTTCTGCGGTGGGGCTCTGCTGTGAAAGCATAAATGTGAGCGTCCAAATTTAAGCCAAATCAGGTGAGTATGCTAGGTTTCGTTCTAAGGTTTCATTCAGGATTTCCGGTGATGCTGAAAGGCTGGCCAAACTTAGTGTGCTCCTGAGTTTCATCCCACAGTCCTAACATATCGACATCGGAAAGCAGCAGTTTTATTAAGTATGAAATTTCAAACTCAGACGACTATAGCATCAGCAATACATAGGAAAACTCGGTTAATAGCTGATGCTGTGCTGTTTCCGGTAACTTAATTTTGTTGCCACCAACCTTGCGCCCTGTTACAGAAAAAATAATTATGGGGTACCGCGCGGCAAATTCTGGTCAGTTGTTCATAATATTTCTGGCGGATTATTTTCGGGCTGCTTTCATTCCATCCAGAATGGCGACAGTGCACCAAGGGGGGATTTTGGTAGACCTACATTGTGACGCGCCGAATGTTTGTCGGAACCCCAAGACACTGCATAGAATACCCAGAACAGGCCCAGTTGTGGGACTGTCAAATGGAGAGCATAGTCCTATGGGTCTGGAGACCGGCATTAAAAGACGGCCGTCTAAGATAGATGTCGTAAAGGCACAGGTAAATTGTGACAGTACGACGGTTTTCCGTTCTTTGAACGCGTGGCTACCAGCCATATTTTCGAGGGTCATAAAGCCACACGTTTTGCAAGAGGTTTACGTGGCTTGCGGATCCTCCAACATGGTTTGCTCCTTTCACGTCTCAATTCCCTTGCCAGAGGAGGCTTGACGTCACAATGCCCAGGGCAGCTTTTATTGCTTTGTCGGGACTGTGATGTTGACTTTGAAAATTGGCATCCAGGGACTTAGAAATTCTGCGCAGCAGCTTTATCGTTGCATTTGCGAATCCATGACGCTGAATTATGCGTCCACCGGTGCAGTTTTCGTTCAGGTTAATAATCCATAGATATGTTTCCGTGGCTGTAAACGTTCGATTATCATCGAAAACATGGCGTTAACGGATAATTGCCGCAACGTTGTGATCCTTGTTGGATAAAAGCGTGCATAGTGGACTTTGGAATACAATGCGATGTACTCCACCGGCCCGCCGGATATTTATGTCAAAACCTTGAACTCCAGCACCTTGTTTGCATTTATTGTAAATGATTTGAGAGCGAAACTGAAAGTAACGCAACTTCATTGGGAATGTTTCTCTTTGTTTTCACTTGGAGTGCAAGTCGTAACCCCCACAAGTGAATTGCATGTTCGTAAGTGACTAGCGGCTATACTTCCTGGCAGTCAATCTTCCAGCATGATTTGAGTATAGCATCAGATATACCTCGTGGTCATATTTCCCGTGAAAGACGCTGTTTCTGTCATCCAAAGCAAATGATTGAGTGAAAATAGGTGCACAAATTGGCGGAAATCAAAAAGTTCTCTGCTGAATAAGGAATGTTATTGAATGGGGATAACTTCCCGGAATAGCGCCATCTTACGAATTCATGGAGGCATACCACTATGGCAAGAAAACTATTTGAATTGATTTTGTAGACGACCGGGTGGAAGCCATGAACTTCGAAAAAGAGTTCTTGTTGCAATTAGGGTGAGAAAACATCTCCGACGATCAGGGGCCGATGACCCCTTTCTCGCAAGTGTATCCTTCCTGAAGGAAGTATGGTACTAGTTCTTCCAATATAATTTCGAGTCCCCATCCATTATTCATCGGTGAACAGTTCGGAACAATGACCTTCGGCGCAAAAGACCCGGTCGAAATCTTCCCTAAAATACCCTGGGGTAGTTTTTACCCAATTTTGTTACATCCGGGTGTTCAAGTGAATATTTACCTCGCTTTTTGTTTAATTTAACTACCGCGCTGTTGTCATCAGCCAGTTATTGAAAAGGAACACCGGAAGCACTGAGCAGATCCAGGAAAGTTCCACAATGGGTTAAATTAGTTTTCATCGGAATTTTATAAAAGAATCCAATGCTGACCAGACGTCTATGCTGGAAGCGTCAGGAACTGTGGTTGTAACGTAAATAAGGTAAGTTAAAAAACTCAGGTCCAAACTATTCGCTTTGCAGGCTACAATTAAGTTTTTTGGTTCTAGCGAATGGAATCATGCATTGCGAGGTTTATATAATTCGTCAAGTGAATGTAGAGCTTGTGAACGATCAAATTAGTCTTCCGTATCAAAAAACCGGATCATCATGCTCAGGTGGACCGGCTAGAGTAGAACTAGGTTTGAGGTAAACGGACAACTCAACGCAAAGGTAAGCCTGCTGTGCTTTTCATTGAGCTTCCAAATCCATGTGCTGATCTAATTTGGCGCCATGGATGGTGGTACCTCGGGTGAGCAGAAAGTTGATTGTGACCATTGCTGTAGGCCTCGATCTGCAGCTCATCGGGCTAGGAACCGCTGTAAAAACGACAGTTTTGAGGTATCCCTTTGCAGAAGCCATTGGCGGTAGATTAATTCCATAAATTTCACTTACTAATTAACAGATCTAGTAAGAGCAATCGTGGCATTCCAAAAACGTCGGTAATGGATATAGAGAGAATCGTATAACACTTGTTGACTGATTCGCCAGACTGAGGTTAAGGGAAGAGTTCGCAGGTACGCTTAAGGCTGCTTGCTATATGTTATGCGCTTCAATCAACGTGGCGCCACTGATCATGTTCCGTGAATATCTTGTCCCATAGCTTCTTCGAGACTTCGTCAGTTTTACAGCGTGCGTAAAAAGACCAAAGATGGTGCATGGGACCAGTTTAATGTTTTCCCAGAATAGTTTATTATCGTTAGTGAGAAAACCTTTGAAAACAGTTTATATATTGATTCCTTCGGCTGATGAATACTTATTCAAGCATTTCAAGCCTTGGAGGGAAACCAAGAAAGCAGATAAAATCCCTTCCAGGGTAACATAGGAGTAATGGGTTCATTGTAAGCTTTTCATCCAAGGAGAGATGGGGCTCGACAGTGAATCTCTTCTACACCAGTACCGCTTCTCAAAGGTCATCTAAAAGGATAACTTGTTTACTGATATATATACCACTCTGAAAGTATTCCAAGACATCAAATATCGGCGTGGAATTAGGCAGCTCCTCCGTTTTAATAAATATCGGTTTTGATTTGTGGCTGGCGCTGTACGCGGCCACTTCATCCTTTCTTTATCCACCAGACAAACTCTGTAAACCGCTTCCATGGAGCCATCTGCAGGAAGGTTCGCTGCTATGTGCGTCTAAATCAGCGTATTATCAACTGTTAGCAATTGTATCATAACCACAAATCATGTGCGCGTTTCCAGAAAAACTGCCCCTTCATAGAAAATTTTTACTGACGGAATCACTAGCGGTCTACTCCGCGATGTGTAATGAAGAGTTTTACACTTTATATCATCAACGGAAACAGTGACAACGTCTTCGTGCAGACCATCGGCACACACAGTATTTACGAATGTTCAGAATGCATAGGAAAGTTGAGAAGGTTAGAAGATTAGGAGATATTTCAAAATCGCCTCATCATTTCTTAGATCGGTTATGTACGCCGGCATCTCGCGAACAGCGTCGTTTTTGGGCCCTACGCGGGACATCCACGTGGAGATAAAAGAACCTTGGAAACCACGCAATTGAGTCATGGTTACCGCAGTCGCTCATCGTCTTTGCCGGTAGTGGGTGCGCAGCAGCGACAACCGCGCAAAGCCGACGATAAAATAGTGGAGTAGGACTGCGTGATCCGTGAGCGCTTCACTAGAGGATGCGCACTATGCTTTCATGTGGGACGCACGAATGGATGTCCAGCAGACCATGACACTGTAAGTACAATGGAAGGTTAATCAAACTGTATAGGTTATACATCATACTTGACATACCATAAAAATACGGAAACTTTTGTACAAACGACGCCACCAAGGAGACGGCAAAATTATAACGTCTTATGCAAAACGAAATGAGACAAAAGGTAAATGGTCACTAGAAAAGCAAGAAACTGTACATAAGCGTCAGCCGGTAACTAACCCTGAAGACATACAGGCTCTATGTATAACACAAACACAAGAAACTTCGTGGCCTTCCAAACACCCCAAAATGGTCAATATGACGACATGGCCACTGAGAGCTACGTGGAGTCTGCCCCTGAGAAGAAGTAATGCACCAGCCAGCTGTCCCAAAAGACGACGGAATTAAACGATAAGTGCTATCGTGGGACCACGCAAATAAGTGCCAAACTTCCTTTTCAACAATCCCAGACGAACTTAGTGTAGATAATCCAAAGCGAAAGTGGTAACCATATATATTGGTAAGATCAAGAAGGGGCTGCAACATTGTTATGTCCCGTGTGTTTCTTCGGACAAAAAGGAAAATCGCGGCTTTTTTGACTTCATATGAGGGTAGCTAACTCGGTACAGTTATGACAAAAAAACATTCAGCTGATGATTTATCTTGACGAAAGAACGCACAAGCCGGGGAGTCACACCACGAATGCCAGGTGGTCTGTAACACCGCCAAACTTCATTCCTTCTCTTAGCAAGGATATCACTCAGCAGATGGTTTGCTTCGAGAAATCAGGGGCATCGCCGACCTCAAAGTAAGAGCTATCAGTCATCGCATGGGAACAGAATGGCTTAGTAACCAGTGCCAGCAACGGCCACAACTGCAGGCTGGACGAGCGAAAAACGGTCGTTCCATCACAATGTAACTGCGGATCCAATTCACAAGAAAGATTGTCCATAGATGGCAGCTGTCTTTAAGGAGCATACTTAATTCCTGCGAACACATGCACCGTTCCCCAGCGGAAATGACGAATATGCGATTGTAGCCTTCAAATAAGCCTAGAGATTGACTGATGAAATGACCATCGACTTTGGCGTCATGCATTTTCAAGAAAGACTAATTTTTCCAAACATGAACGCACATTTCGGTGCCCAGCTGTTGCCACTATCCCACCAGACAGAAACCATGGGCATTCTGTCAGTTGCGGTTTAGCAAAGGCTCCCTAATTATTGCTGCTACCAAAGACTTAATCATTATAGACTCCCTACTGCAGCTTCACCAGAGAGCAAAATAAACCGAAAAACAGATTAAACTGTGCTGTATCCCAAATCTTTCTCCTATGCTCATCATATCATTCCTTATAAATTTCCGCTTACCGTCCCGTTTCCATTGGCACGTCAGAAGCGCAGAGCAGAATGACTGTGTCAACTGTCAAGAATCGTCTTATACTCCGGAATAGTTACCAACTTGTTTGCAGCTGAATTACGTTGCGTCATAATGCTAACTGCAACTTCCTGGTCCCAAAATGACTCCGGTCACCCTACCGCAAGAGCCTCTCTATTGTTAACAAGAGTACGAATTCGGAGTATCACCGACTAATCCCCCAAGCCAGCAGCTTCCTAGTAAGTGGTAGGGGCTAGCAGATTTTGGATTGCAATTGCACGGGCGGAACCGGTGATGAAGCCCATGGCCGGGGTGCGGGATCAGGAATGAAAAATAGATGAGTGGTCTGGCTTGGACCACAGCTTGGGTTTATAATAATTATTGAACAGAGGACAAATAGAGACATCATCCGACCTAAGGGCGGTTGTGCAAATGGAAAATTTGATGGAGGCTGTAAATATTGCCCCCATTTTGGCTATAGTAGTGATGACCAAACTCAGAATTTGCACGCGGCCGCCGAGAAATAATAATGGCAAATTTAACAATCAAGATTTATTACAGGACGGAGAGTTAAATTAAACTGACCTTAGCCCGAAATTTGGAAGGGTTCCGCCAGCGATAATCCGAATTCTTACCATTGCACTGGGAAAACATTTAACTGGTCCCATGCACCATCTTTGGTCTTTTTACGCACGCTGTAAAACTGACGAAGTCTCGAAGAAGCTATGGGACAAGATATTCACGGAACATGATCAGTGGCGCCACGTTGATTGAAGCGCATAACATATAGCAAGCAGCCTTAAGCGTACCTGCGAACTCTTCCCTTAACCTCAGTCTGGCGAATCAGTCAACAAGTGTTATACGATTCTCTCTATATCCATTACCGACGTTTTTGGAATGCCACGATTGCTCTTACTAGATCTGTTAATTAGTAAGTGAAATTTATGGAATTAATCTACCGCCAATGGCTTCTGCAAAGGGATACCTCAAAACTGTCGTTTTTACAGCGGTTCCTAGCCCGATGAGCTGCAGATCGAGGCCTACAGCAATGGTCACAATCAACTTTCTGCTCACCCGAGGTACCACCATCCATGGCGCCAAATTAGATCAGCACATGGATTTGGAAGCTCAATGAAAAGCACAGCNTTAAATGATAGCCTCACTCTAGTGATCGATTTTGTTTCATCAGCTGCCGCCAAGAATCTCTTACAATGCCGTAGATTAACAAACTTAAACAGTGTTGGTCGTGGATCTCGTCTTCCCGAGCCACTATCTTTCTGACATCTTTTCAAACTTAGTACATTTTTAATAGCTGCGTGGTCCGGTACTTCAACTACTCGAAGATAATTCACTACATGATACCTGGGCGCCATTTACCCCTGTTCCCCAAACTTCTTATATGGCTCCGTGGTCCATTGTGAAAGCATATTACGCTTCCTACCCAAAGCAATGTCGCTAGATTTCTGAGCGGTATTTATTGCCTGGATAATGTAATGTAGTGGTTGTTGTACACTTTGCAGCGTTGCGTATATTCCCGAGTACCTGTTGTTTCAGTCCGAAACATTTTTCGTACGTTGGGTTCCTATGTTTGCGCGACTACTCCAGCTTTCGTGAGCACATTTTTCGGCTTTAGTCCTACCTCTGGCTAGCTTTTGACATTGCTACACCCCCGAACAAAACTGCCATTTTATCTCTATCCATGCTTGCGTTCTCCGAGAATTCCATGACTTTCGGTCCTATCCTTTTTCTGTCATTGATAAATCCCCTTCTTTTTCGCTTTTCAAATGTTTATGTTCTGTCCGGGCCCTTCAGTAGCCCGTTTCAACCCGTTTACTCTAAATCAACCGTCCAAGTATCTCTTACCTTCCCATTGTTTTTCGCTGGCCTACCTGTTTTTTCCCCAGACGTCAATTCGTGTGGGATAAAACTCAGCTTATATATTTCTGCTAGCAATGCAGATCGTGTAATTCCCTATTCATGCCCCCACGTGCAAAATGGAACCATTTGTTGCACGTTTCACGCTGGATCCCTGTTACAACCCTGCCTTTGAGGCAATTGGGTTTTCCACACTTCCCGTCCTTTCCAGGAATTAGCTGTGAACCCCAGCCTCTGTTAACCTCTCAATTGATTTGCCCATCGATTACGTCCAACCACAAGTCAAACAAGCTGGAAGCAACGCGTGATTGACCTTGCTAATCGCCTGAATCCAGCAAAAAATATTTGGTCACTCACTTTCGTTTATGGTGATTTGTGGGACTTCGAGGATTTACTGCTTAATCACGTGCATTTCCCGATTCCTTAATCATGATCCTGCTGAGCTGCGTTATCAGGTCACGCCAGGGTGCAGCGCAGTTTCTGTGCTAAGGGTCATTGGACAGAGTGCCATGTGCGAAATTTTTGGCATTTATCTGAACAGTAGAAGGGTAAAAGACATAAAACTTTTCTTTTGGTTTGCTAAGAGGGAAAGATTGCTTTGTTTTGTCACATGAAATACGTCATTAATATACATAGGGAGAATTGGAGGACCACGAAATGTCCTTTGGATGACTCTACTGATGATCGCACAGAGTGCTCAAAGAGTTCCATTAACGCGCACTACTTGTTTACCCGATGTCAGATACGAGGAAAATCAAGTAAGCGCTGGATCCACGATACCGTTCCCGTGAACATTCGCCGTGACTGTACAATGGGGAGCCCGGTCAATGGTTTTCGTCATATAAAGGAAGAATGCTATCATGGATTTTCATTCGTTGGCAGCACTTGACACTTGACACCTAAGCCTGTGGTGACCGGCATTAACCAGGTTAGGGCATGATGTTTAGGATATTAGTTATCATTTATTTTTCCACGGTCATTGAGATACCCGTGTACGATTGATGGGCCTGTAAGTAAAAAGACCCTGTAGCAAAACATTTAATGCACACATTTCGTTGTTTTCCTCAAAATCTTTCGCCCGCTAAGGTCCACTTATTTAATTGTCCTTCCCCGTAACCTAGTCTTGATTATACCCACCAACTGCTTCCGCTTCTTGACGTGGGGCGTTTCGGTAATCCAACCGTCATTTTAAAGCGTTCCAACTAGCCAAACTTGAATTAGGTTTCTTATCGGGGCCCAGTCACTAACCAACATCGGTTACAAATTCATCCTTTGTGGGAACCTGTGCTTTCTTCCTGTAGCCTCCGAACTCTGGAGTTGTTCGCCCTTGTTAGTGACATGCGCTGCTCCATCATCTAACTAATTTTTGAAGAACTGTTTCTGGAAGTCATAGCTCATTCGCATCATCTACACATTTTTGTACCTTGTATGCTACGTTCAGCGACCCGGGGCTCGTCACGATAAAAACGTGATTCGCACCGTCCTTTCTTTCATTCATATATATTGCCACTAAGATGCTCCCTCCCCACTCCTCTTTACCTATCCTGGTGAGGGAACCAGATAGGAAACAAATGGAAGGCCCTTCCGAGCTCGAAAGCTTCCAACAGACCGAAATTTCCGGGCGCTTTATATTTCAAGGCAAAAGCGATAGCTGATGTGCAAACGGATCACTGCAAAACTGCACAGGATGACGCTATTCGCATGCCCTATCCGAAGCCGTTTTTCACTGTCCCACTTGAGAAGCTCGATGCTGCTCGTTCAACGCGCCAAGGTGTAACACAATTGTGCTTAGCTGAACTAAGCCACTTTGTCAAAATTCACATTTATCTCCTTTGATTCAACCTACTTATTTTCTTCTTGACTTCCCTCGGTGTGGTAGCAGTCAGGCAAACATTTTTGGCCAGCCGATATTGGGCAAGCATCTCGGGTACAGTGGTGTGCGGTGGAGGCTGGGTTGATCGATTTTACCGCATGAGTTTGCACCCTAAAGGTATTTTCAGATTGAATGCCCAGAACTTGATATGTCCCCAAAATTAGTAGAGGTGTTAATGAAAACATGCCCACGTAAGTGCTGGCAGCTCTCCCTTTCCCGCTTTATTCAGAGCTTTCTCTTATCCCATGGTGTACTAGAATTCAATGAAGCGGAGCCGTGCCGATTACTGTCATAGGAAACCTAAGGTTATTCACATCTCTTCAGGACTTCCGCACTGACACTTTGGCATTTTTCAATTTTCTGAACCGTGTTAATTTATTTGCCAGTTTGTTCCCTTCAAATGGCCTCGGTCTGGCCCGAGTCCCCTATTGTCATACTTAAAGACCCTGTTTTGCATTTCACTTCTTCTGTTACATCTGCTGAAAATCCTGCAAACCTGGTAAGTCGACCCTGACACATTTGCGTGCTTTTCACCTTTCACTCTACCACATAAGTTCTTTATTATTAGCAAACCCTAGGTCGGACCGTTTAATGGTGAAATAATGTTCCCTGTTGAATTCATTGCCTCAACATTCTAACCTCCTTCAAATACAAAGTCCGGAAACTGCCGACTGTTCAGACCATTATTCGCTTATACGACCCCTATCTCTCAGAGACTCGGGCGTAAGAAGTTTGATTAAGATTGTAATAGTCACTACAGTAAACTCTCTAAAACCTGGACCTCAGCCAACAACACTAAAAAATTAAGGCCCGTGATAGCAGAAGTATGCTGGATTCTATGATAGCTATAACCGCGATTAAGCATCCTTATATCTGTCTTCTCACCCCGGATTTCTTTCCCCACAGATGTCTCCGCAAGTGATTTATACTGCCAACATGAAGGATCCTGTCTTTATGCTGGGTATTGCTGGAACTAGTTTTTCTCTTCGTAGACATTTCATCAGAGAACATATTCGAGGTTCCTTTTATTCTTCCTACTTACTGCTCTTGCTCCCCAGTAACTTGCTAACACGAACCAGGTAGACTGCTTTCCCTTAATTGCCCAGCCTAGTTTCATTTATAAAAGACGGGAAATCTGTCCACGTCGCACGGACGATGTGATTCGCAATACACAAGTATATACTAGTAAGTTTCAAGCAGCATTCGTTAATGAAAGCAGGAAAAGGTGGTGACCATGACGGAGCCCTACGTACAGGTCTGTGTTTTACGGCGTAAACCACCCTCCTCCGTGTGCTTGCCTATCCCCACTTTTGTTTTTTTATTTCGTGCGAAAAACCAAATGACTGCGACAGGTTTGCTTCAGCATCTCCAAACGTGGGAAAAACAGACCACCTCCAGCAGTTGCGAAAAGAAACAACGCGGAAAATTAAGGTCAGGCGAAGGAACCATGGGAAGCACCTATATGGGCTCAACCATTCCTCTGTTAGAAAAAGAAAGTCTCTGCTGGATCAGGTTGACCCCAGAAACCAAAGCACACTCGGGCTGCGAAGGAATGGGCCACCTTCTACAATGGGTATTTATGCCATCAGCCCAGACCTGACCCTGCGAAAAGGGAAACCCCACACCGCCCTTGTTGGGTAAGTAAGCGTTTGGCCACCTTGTTGGACTGTCTGGGGAAGTAGCTCATCGGACTATCCACTTATGCTTCACCACTCACCCTCTATTTTTTTAACATGCGTCTGTTCCCCCAACCACACACCTGGTACGCATGCTGACGTCTATAAAAACTGCCGCCGTTCTTCTTTCTTAATTATTCATGCAAGCTTACTGAACCTAATATGTGGTAAAGGTTGCTGTCGTTCGATTCAAACACAAATTACCGATCCCAAAATTCGTATGCTTCTCCGTTCTTTCTATGATTTCTCGTGACACACCCTGTCCTAGCATCCAGCCCACATTGCCATCCGCGACCTATTCAGTTGTGTCCTTTCTTGGCAACTGGAAGTAGTAAACGTCGGCGGTAGATCACATGATCTGTTATAATTGATGCACTGTATGATGTACAACGGGCCCATAGACCAGATCAGTTCCACAAACAAAACGAATGGTGACTTTGTTTCCTAACGATTGCGCTGGCCGTCCTATCAGACCACTGTAATCTGCATCTGCGAAGATGTCGGAAGATGAATAGGAACGCGTTTCAAATAAGGACCATAAAGCACAGGACTGACGGAGCCATATGCTCTATAGGGTGAAAGCAGCCGATGTTTATCGCACACGTCCCGTCAACGGAAACTACCCTCTGCGTGTTTCATGGCAGTTGTCTGGTCCCTGTAATCTTTGCAAGAAACTGACTGTTATCACTCTTCCCATTTCTGTTTACTCACCTTAAAACCAGCTGGAACGAATTCCAGACTGCACCCTCTCTCTCCGGCTTTTCTTCATGCTCGCCAATGACCACAGACGCAACGCAAACTATCACCAAAAGCTCCACTCCATCCTTTGCGCTGGTTTTCTATCCCCGTTAGGAAGCTGCTATCCTGATCTGACGCTCCAGTACCTGGCCGCGCGACCCTGAGAAAAAACTAGCCACGCTAACGACCGCCCCGGGTGCCTCATCTCAGATGGACCATCAAGTTTGTCCAAACAGTTACTAACACTAGAGAAATGCTGCGCATCCCCCCAACCTCTAAACCCGTACCGCCATAGAACACCATAATCTCCAATAATCAACAAGGACAACACAGGTCATTCATGGCAAGTTTATTTAATGATTGATTGTAAATCTTACACGTACTGGTTTTCTTCCCGCCACACATCGCAATTCGCATGAGTCCAGTGACCATTTTTGTGTTCCGCTTTCTCTCTGTCCACATTTTTTTGTACATTTTCGTTCCGTAAATTGTCTAATGCAACTTTGAAGATTTCCTGCTGTTTCATTTTAAGCATTATTTTGATTATTGAATTACCATTCCCCATCCACCTCATGTGATATCCAGTGTGATTTCGACTCTTCTATATCCCGCTAATTCATCCATATTGATCTTACCCTTTACCATTTTACCCGCCTGATTTTTGTTGAAACCGGCCACTTAAAAACACCCACCATTTCTTACCGGCCAAATTGTGCGCCGGAGATACGCACGATTGATGCGTTTAAACATGGATTGACTCTCAGGGCGCGATGGATTACCTAGCCCCCATTTAAAGCCCAAAACTCGTGATTAGCCCATCTCATTGCATGTTATAATCACGAGAGCACAGATACTGCATATTCACAACTGCATTTTTGCTTTACGATTTGCACTGCATCATCTTCGTGTAAATTTGATCTTGCCTTGCGCATGACTCTCGAATTTCTAGAAATATGCTCATTAATATCTCATGATATACTTGCGGGCCTCATAATATTGGCATTTACTGTGCTCATTTTTAATCTCATGGGTATGGACGCTTTTTCGTTCGACTAACTGTGTTCTGTGATGCCCATCCTGCGTTTCGACATCCAAAGAAAGATAAACACCTAACAATAAATTAAAGTCGATGAAACATTCAATTAAAATGATTAGGCCATCGTTCAAAATGTCCCTCAATAACCGTTTATT
The DNA here is from genome assembly GCA_008360955.1 of Fasciolopsis buskii. NCBI lineage: Eukaryota > Metazoa > Platyhelminthes > Trematoda > Plagiorchiida > Fasciolidae > Fasciolopsis > Fasciolopsis buskii. The sequence continues at coordinate 254,085 of LUCM01004242.1, read as the reverse complement.
ATTAATTGAGGTTTATCAAATTTATTGCATTGAGGCCAGGCTACACAGCTTGAAACTGGATGCTGAAGGGCCCGGACAGAACATAAACATTTGAAAAGCGAAAAAGAAGGGGAGTTATCAATGACAGAAAAAGGATAGGACCGAAAGTCATGGAATCCTCGGAGAACGCAAGCATGGATAGAGATAAAATGGCAGTTTTGTTCGGGGGTGTAGCAATGTCAAAAGCTAGCCAGAGGTAGGACTAAAGCCGAAAAATGTGCTCACGAAAGCTGGAGTAGTCGCGCAAACATAGGAACCCAACGTACGAAAAATGTTTCGGACTGAAACAACAGGTACTCGGGAATATACGCAACGCTGCAAAGTGTACAACAACCACTACATTACATTATCCAGGCAATAAATACCGCTCAGAAATCTAGCGACATTGCTTTGGGTAGGAAGCGTAATATGCTTTCACAATGGACCACGGAGCCATATAAGAAGTTTGGGGAACAGGGGTAAATGGCGCCCAGGTATCATGTAGTGAATTATCTTCGAGTAGTTGAAGTACCGGACCACGCAGCTATTAAAAATGTACTAAGTTTGAAAAGATGTCAGAAAGATAGTGGCTCGGGAAGACGAGATCCACGACCAACACTGTTTAAGTTTGTTAATCTACGGCATTGTAAGAGATTCTTGGCGGCAGCTGATGAAACAAAAAACGATCACCAGAGTGAGGCTATCATTTAACCGAATGTTGCTGCCACCAGAAGAATGGTGTCTAAAGATACCAAGGGTGATCTCCAGGATTTCCTAAATCGTGTCTGTGAATCCAAAGCTGAGAATCTACGCGTTGGGTGAAGGAGGTTAATCGAAGCATACCCCGTGCAATGTGGCTGCGGGAGTGCGCAGTGGGCCAACCAAATTTGGGTAAATAATTCTGGAACCAACCCCCGTGGCTGCCATGTACAGAAGGAACCAGAGAAACGATGCTGAAGGTGAGAAGGCCGGAGTAGGGCCGTCGACTGCCAAACGAAGAAACGGATAAGTGTCCCGAAAGTAGACCCCCCGTGTTTGACACCCCCTTCCGTTCGGCACCCAAAGAAACAGCGGAGAGGGGTGATGAGAGTGACCTCCGCAAGTGTCGCCGAAATTCGTGCAAGCATTGGGGTGGCTCAACTCATTACCCAATCGAATCGATGGAAATTCGCCAAGCATCTTTCGTCCTTGAAGTGCTAATAACTAGAGCACCTGAAGACAAATTGAACTCTGATTTGGAAAGGGTATTAGGCGAGAGTAACCATGACGTGATCGACATGTGACCAACTTTGCAGGGATAGTTAGCTCCGTGAAATACTGTGTGGACTGATAAACTAGACCGATAGACTTGAGTATTCGGCCCCCGTGGGGAGTAGAGGGGGTGGCAACCGTGTGGAACGCCGGTGGCAGTCAATCAGGAGCAATCCGTTAGCAATGAAGGACTTAGTTGCGCCATTTCACTGGGTCAGGAAAAAATGCTGCTGCCATGGTAAAGCAGTAGAAACACGAGAGCCAGAAAGAAAATCCAAAAGGCTTGCACGGTAAGAATGCGCTTGGTTGCAGAGCTCACCTGAGGTACACGGTAGACAGAAGGAGGATTTTGTCCATCCATGGATAAGATCGAGCTGCCCACGATGGCCGTATCGCGGAGGCGGCTAAAACCAATTCCCAAGTATATAACAGTTATGTACAACCTAGGGTAGCTTTACGAAAGATCATGATTGGAGCAAAATACCAGCGGGTTGTTAAATCGACCAGCAGCCAGGAGAAAGTCAACTGCCTGCTGAAAATTTTTCAGGAAGCACACAGGCGGGATCACGAGACTCAGGGACAAACAATAGATCACCCCACCCATATAGAGAATGTTGACCAAAGCGATCAGTGAGAAAGAAATTTGGGAAAACCTGAAATAAATGGGTTGGTTGAAAGCGTCGGGACACGTTGGAAACCACCCAGCTATAGCAAAACTGTTGGCGGAGATTCCGGTGAAACAATTCACTCAGCTCTCTAATGCATCGCTGGATGAAGGGCGGTTTCTCGCGGACTGGCCGACGTCGATAATCATATCGGTGCACAAAGTAGAGTACAAAGGGGGCTGTGGCAGCTACAGACCTATGAGTCTGCCATCCGTCGTGCTAAAGAACTTTGAAAAGGTCTCACTCGACAATCGTCCAAAGGCCAAAAGTCTCATGTTGGTGGGGCAACATGGGTTTCGGCGCAAACTTTCATGTCTGACTAACTTAATCAGCGTCCCAGAGGAAGTAATCTATAGGACTGACAGGGGCAAATGAGTAGAATCCTGCTATATGGACCCCGGTACGACTTCCCATTCCGCAATCTACAGGCCCCTTGGCCAGAAGGCAAGAGCATTCTTGGTGGATGCGAAGGAGAACATCTGGGAACCAGAATCTGAAGGGTAGATTTTTCAGAGTGCGAGTAGAGGGGAGTCAATCAGACATAGGACTGCTGTACAGCAGGGAGCCTCTGAAGTTTATCTCAGGGCCACTGCTCTATCTGATGTATTTTAGCAACTTAATCAACGGATTGGAAAATCCGTGTCTTATGTTTGCAGGTGACGGCAAAGTATTAGGGATAGCAAACAGTGAAGTTATCCAGAAGGGTCTGGACATGGTTCACCGGTGGTCGGTAAGATGGGGTCTTCTGTCGTACTTGGACAAGTTCCGGTGGCTTATGGGTGGAGAAGCTAATCCCGCTCGAAATATGGGTCTACCTGGATATCAGGTCGCGGTGGAAGAGACGCATCGCGCAAGGTTCCTAGGAATGCTAGTGAATGCGGACTTCAAGCATAGTTTGCAATATCAGAAATCGGCCGAGCAGGCATGCTATGCCTGACGCCAACTTAGGAAGGCCGCGGGGATGCGGAAGGCTAAAGTTCTGCCAATGTTCAAGGCGTTTGTCCGACCGCACTTAAGGTAGTATGTCCAGGCATGGAGACCAAATTCGGCAGGAGATATGGAAGTACCGGAACAGGTTCAACGTGTTTTAAACACTGATTTGCGCAGCCGAGTGACATGGAATGTGGAGAGAAGCTGACAGCACTGGATTTGTATTCCCTTGAGAGACGTAGAAAAAGATTTGTCTTAGTACTTGCCTTCAAGAACATTGAAGGACTGGCGGAGGCACGGGTCACGTTGGAACCGTATTCTATATGAGGGGAATGAAACACTAAGAGGAAGTAAGAAAAAGACTGTGAGGGAGCATGAAAAAACAGGTTTCAGAAGCAAATCTTTAGCTACACAGGCGCGGAATGACTGGAAGGAGCTACCAGAAGAAGTGGTTGATGCGAAATCAGTGCGCGACTTCAAGCGGAGGCTCTACGAAGCGTTGACATCTGTGTTTGGGGAGGGCAGTGTTTAACACGTAAGGCTAAGGAGGATGGTAGAGGGAAATGCATCTCAATAATTTATTCCGTTGAATTTGCCGGGAATGATAGTTGGAGTCACATAAGATTCGAAATTCAACCACAGGAACTTCCACATTCCTGTGGCTGGAGCATCATCCAATCCAAAGGGCTTCTTGCTCAAGAGCCTGCACGATCAGGCATTTCGCCGTAAAGCCTGAAATATAACTAGAATCGGAACTGTTTTATGAATTTTTCAGCCGGTAATTGCCATGTCCACGCAGGACTCCTAAAGGTTAATGAGAAAGCCACTCTGACGTCCAAGACTTTGGAGATTTGTGATTGCCGTATTCTAATGCATTTAACTTCTACGACTAATGATATTAACAGCGGCATANTTCTCGAAGTATGCCAAGAAGCATACATGATGCATAAACATGAACCCCACTGGGGCCAACAGTGCAGTAACAGTTAATTAACTTAAAAAAGAGAAAGTAATTTTGAAAATGTAGTATGGGATCATATAGGCACGAACGTGAATAGTGACGCACGATGGTGTGGACTGCTTAAAGTCAAGGAACTGGACATTGGTACTGACGAATTGACTACCAGTGGGAATCTGCCACGTTTTGTGGCCATTCGAATGGCGGAAATCCACTTATCCATCCGCGATGGCTCATTGTGCCCAAAACTGCCCACAGCAAGACGGCAGGTTGCGTTTGTTGTTAAATGGTAACTGTCAAAGCCGGAAGAACCTAAACTCCCGCCGTTGCCGCGCAACTGAGAGCGAACATATGCACCAGCAATCTAAAGCAACCAATAACGCAGTCTATGAAATAACCGATCTTGGCACTCGATGCCGGTTATCAGAGACTGATGGCCCCAAAAGAGGCCGGGTTCGTGTTTACTCTCATCCCGCCCTTCCAGCTATCCTTTCTCCTTGAGCCACGTGGGTCCTGTGGCTCCTTTTATTTTCTCCCTTCGTTCAATGCAGTCTTCGGTTCTTGATGTGAACCTGGAGTGTAGGTAGTAGCTGTAAATAAAATGCATTGTTTACCTTCAGGAAAACCATGACATGCACAGATATATGTTACCCACTGTTGGCGGACAGGCAACTAACACAGACGTACAGTTCATGATCCGCGTAGTTGGTGCAATGGAAGTCAATATAACGTTGGCCATATTTGCATTGCTTCCTTTCTGATTTTTCGTCCAGAGCCACATACGGCTGTTCCCGCCGATATACGCTGCACAGGCCCGGTTTATTTGGCGAAGGTGTGGTCCCGGCAGCTCATGTTTATTTGCCCCGTGCAATTTATAGCTGACAGAATTCATGCTCCCATGCTTTCTAAAGCTGAATAATTATGAGGGAATACCGACGACTTTTACGTTAAAGCCATCAGTTTCTGGCAAAGCAACGGAACCGCTTGCTGCTACGATGTTTCTGCTTGTCCTTGTAGGACAGCCTGGAACGTAATACGTAAGTTAAAGCCCCCGTACAACGGCTACCTGGTGCTGCTTCAAGCTCATCAAATTTATTTTCATGTTATCCACTGAGGGCAACATATCCTCTATGGCATTGATCGCACACCTGCCACCGGCCTCGCCTTACTTAGGAATGAACTCACAAAACATTGAGCGATCTTACCCGCTATCGTCGCTGCCATGGCGTGTCAAGGCATGTACCCACAGCGGGTCAGTTGGTGGGCAGTGGCCACTAACAGCATATTTGAGTAAATGCCTACTAAATGCCGAACACCATCTGTTACCAAAGCGAACTCTACAACTCACTTCGGCTTCAGCAGACGCGGAGTAACACATCCGCGCAATAATTCTTTTAAACGATTTACATCGTTACCGTCATCCATCAACCAAAACTTGCACCTAAGACTATGGATACCCCACACTGCAAATAGCCGATTGAACATTTGCCTGGCATATTGGTAAGCCTCTCTGGAATTGCCGAAATTTTCTATCCAGCTTATCACATGCGCCCCCTGGTTTCTAGTTAACTCACGACTTTGCAAGCAATAAAGTTCGTGAGCTTGGTGGAAGGACATTCTGTGTTGAATGCAGCATCCAACTACCCTGTATTGCTCACCAACTGCGCGCGATATGATGAAATCCGGGTACTCAACTTCTGGAAATCTGCAGATTAAAGCTACTCAACAAGGCAGCGGACTTATGTTCGATCACGTGGATGTTTCCGAAGTTTATGACTTCGGGAAACTTCAGCTCGATATTTCAACCAAGTAGTGGTGAGTACCGTGTGTATTCTTGGAGATAGACATATGAGCCAACACTACGATTTCTATAAAATCACATAGGTGTTTGACATTGAGAAATGCGAAAATCACTTTCAAACTCTAAAAATTTGGAAGTTAATAAACCAACAATAGGCAAAAATTTGGTACAATTAACCATACATATAGGAGTCGTTACCGCGGTAACAGACACAACAGCCATCAAAGCTAAAAACTGACGTGGTTTCCGGTGAACCACTTTTTGTACCTTGAAAAGCTAGTTTAAGTAACTGGTTACCGGCATCATTAGCAGAAGACAGCAGTCTAACTTGCCACAGTTTTTGCCACAGCAAATCTAGCTTTACCGCCGAAAACAAACATTTCAAGTTGGACAGATCCTCACTGTCACAAGTCTTCCGCGCTTTTTGCGCAGCTCAAATTTTCCTGGTGCTAAACTTTTAACCACCCACTTTCACTGAAGCAGTAAACTGACTGGTCATTTTGCCTCTTTGTGCTTACCAATATACCAGTTGGTGAGCCCAGTATTCCAATTTTTGGTACGAGTCCGCCCCACGATCTTCGTCGTTCGATCCCTAGATAGTTTTATGCTTCTTTGCCCCCAAGTCCTGCAGATTTCTGGTGCGCAGAATATCTCTTCTAAGTGCATATTTCCTCCTTGTTTTAATGACTGATGGGTACCAAGCAACCCATTTCCGGATTAGGCTGGTCCTCTGTGTCCTTTTGCCAGGATCTGAAGTACACGGAATCCAGGTTAAAAGGGAAACTAACCCGTATGATCTTCCAGGAGACAAGTTAGTACTAAGTCTACAGAGAATCCCCAGCTGTACTGGGGACATAGGTAGCTCATCCGAGATGACTCCCTGAAAACTATTTTCCCGTAACCGGAACGACCATCCAATCCATTAAGGTACCGGAGCAAACTGTTCTGGATACCCAAAAAATGTTGCATGAATTTTGTTTTTTCTAAGAGGGAGATTCTTTGGAGTAACTTTTCTGTAGCGCCTGACCCTGTTGCATAGGTCAGCAGCATCATTAAGTGTCTGCAGCTCAAAGTCTTGAATTCAGGTAGACCTTTGTCGCTTCACGCGAAAGCCGGCAGAAGGCTGGGAATGGCCCTTGAATTCGCTTCCACGAAGGCCGCGCTAGGCCTATTTCATAAGTGCGGACCAATGTAGAGGCATTTGTGCCCGTCGAATTTGTGTCCCAATGCAAGCCCCTCCATGGTCACAACCAGCCCAAGACCCAAGTGCATCAGGAAAAATTAACCAAATGAAAGCGGCCCTGCTGAGCTGTTCGCCGCTCCCATGCAACATTCCACCTACAATAAAACATCTGAGAAACCCTCAGGAAATCGCTGAAGCATTTGTCAGGTTCTTCGACTCATCCCCAAACAAATAACAGTAACCTTCGAACTTCGTGTTCACCGTGCGTGATTTCGGTAACCTTCTCAGCAGTTTCTTTCTTACCAGAAGAGAAAGCTCCGCTGCCGGAAAAATCAAAAGTCAGCCACCAACCTGGACCAGACTGACTGCCTCTTCTTTAGTTGGGAGATAAATCAATTTTTCGGGGAACATGTCCAAATTCTCCCGGTAGAAAAAATCCATAAGCCCCATGGGCAGGAGAGTTACTCGGATTGACGCATGGGTGAATGGGTACACCGATTGCATGTCAATCACTAAAAACTCAATTCGGGGCATTTTACTGGGCGTAGTGCCATTCCTTTTGTACGTTAATGGTGTTTCCAAAGTCATTCAAAACGGTGTTCTTTTTCTATTCGACCGCACCCTCCGGCATGAGCTTCTGGATTTCACTACCGCCGAAATAATCCACAGCATAATACCTCCCAACGTATGGGCCGCGTTCTCTGCTGCAAGTGCACCTCATCCACGAGGAGGTTTAAACGTGGAAGTTAAACCCTTCCCACTAGCAGTGAGGTTCAAGGTTCGGGCTAAAGCTGCTACTGCTTCTTCATCCTTTCGGAAAATGCGCTTATTTAAGTTTCAAGTGCCAAAAGATGGGTAGTTTTTCCGGGAGACCCTTGAATTTAACCAGGGCAAACTTCATGTCGTCAAAGCACACGTCAGACCGATTCTAAATTATTGCTCCGGAATTTGTTCCAACTTGAGACGCTGCGACAGACTGGCAATTCAAAAAGTTTCGTCTGCCTTAAGAACGATGTCTGTGGGCATTTCACCAGACAAACTAAAGGGAACGATTTACAGTACTGAATCCTGAACCTTCGGCTTTATCGTGGAGAGCAAAGTCGACGTCCTTTAATGGTGTCATCACTGGTACCACGTGCGATTCGGCGTTTCAATTCAAAGACCAAACTTCCTAGTCCCTTTGAAAGACTGAGCTCGTAGTCACGGCTGACCTAAGAGGAACAGGTTGACAGCAATCGTTTTTCTCGTTAAATGTTCACCCTTGTGGATTTCATTGCACCAACACTTGTGTTATCTGTCAACGTCCACCTCAGCCTCCAAAAACGAATCCCGAAGACTTTTGGCCGTGCCAACCCTCATCTATAAGCACCATTCGTATCTCACAGGGGCTTGGACAAGCACAGCTGATTAAAGATTCCAATAATCACCATTCCGTGCATCAGTTACTTGGCCACATTTGGCAGCACTACTTTTCTGATCCATAACAACAAGCAGATGCCCTGGGGTTCTCAATTAGGTATAACCACCGGTAATTTTTGGTTATATTGGTGTTCGCGGCCGTGTAGCCCTTCCTCAAAGAAGTTTTTATTTTTTGCCTTCTTTTGCAACACAGGTGATTCATACTTCGTAAACTTCAGGACCGAATGACACAGGGAGAGTTTTGAAAACCGATTCCCAATGTATGGGTTTCTATTTTGAATGACGTAATGTTCGTAACAACGTTGTTGGCAGATGTAATAAGCCAATGGTTGGACTACCCATATTTCCGACAAACCTAATACCTTTGAGAAACAAACATTCCATTTGAAACAACGTTAGCTGACTACACCAACGCTCTGATGCATGACGTTAAGGACACCTAATCTCTTATCCGACCGACAGTTTAAAGTATACACATCCACAAACACAGACAACTAATGGTCCATTGGCACATGGGTATTCCCTCAGTCATTTTACAGTAAATCCTGCCTTGAGAATGACTACCCACGGTAAGAGGAACAGCGCTGTTTTATTGACGTTATACCATTCACAATGATCCGCAGTTTGTTTAAGGTATTACCGTAGCCAGATTCTCTGTTAGCAGTTATTTCATCCCAGAACAAGCACTATGAGTTTTCCCTCACTGATTCTCACCTGCCCACCTTCAGTCCCACTCACTTGCCTGCTGGAATCTGCTCAACTTTCCATTCTCTAAACAGCCAGCCTGCTGTCTAAAATGCTGCCCATTTCACATACGTCTGTGTTCTGCAGCAGCGGCCACAATGATCCGCTCGTGTGATTATCACTAATTTGATTTTCTTTGGCTTTTAAGAGCGAAATCCCTGATAACTACGGTACTTCAACGACAGCATCTCCAGACGTGTGGAAAACAGATCACGATCAGCATTTGGGGAAAAAGGAACACGCGAAAAATTAAGATCACGTCAAGGAGGTAATATAGGTAGCGATGTTAGCCTGGCGATTCCTCTACAAGGAAAATGATTCCGCCTGGATCATTCTGAACCCGGCAGCAAAAGCTAACTCTGACTGAAAACTTATGAGCCACCTTCAACAACGAATGTATGTAGCGATAGCTCGGATATGACCCTCCTAAAAGGTGAATCCAACGCTGCCGTTGTTCGGTAGGTATGCACATGGCTGCGTTATGGGAGGATCTGGGGTGGTGGCCAGTAGGACTATCTAAATATACTTCACCCAAAAACCTGATTCCACTTCCCGAGAGAAAAACTTCAAAATACTTCCTCCTCTAAACCGTCTGGCGTAGTTTTGACTGTATTCATCCGCCTTCATCTCGAAATCATACCGACCTATTACTTTTTCTAATAAGTCGACACTATCCAAAACACATGACGTTCCACCTTGAGTTTGCAAATTTCCGACGGACTGTCCTATTTATAATGCTTCTCTTCGTCTCTGATTAATAAGCCCTTCCGTTGCTTGATCACTTTGGACTACAAACACTTCGGTCTCATCTCAAAATTTTCCACCGTCCCCCTGCTAAATTTGGTGCCTGTGGTAATCAAGTTTGATGTAGTTGAACGAGAAACTTCTTGCAGCCCGTCATCAATAATTAGTCCTTCCAAAATGATGTATAATTTTGTCGAGTGCTTTATCTACCTTTAGCATTTGGCTCGCACGCGCTTGCTACGCATACCATACTGCATATTTTGATCGTGATTCAGAGTATGACTCCAGAGTAATTCAAGTGAGTACACTGGTGTTTTCACTTTTGTCATCATTGTGTACAAGTTTGACCTTGCCTTGCTCATCCACTCGAAAATTCGCTTATTATTATTATGTCACGTTTCTCTTCAAGGAACCTCTGAGTTTCAATTAGCCTCAAACTACAAGCACATATCTGCAGGCCCCAGGTGCTTACTTACCTCCCTCGTTGGTCTGAACATTCGCACCAAATATCTGCCACTGATTCTTCTAAGTATCAATAACCTTTGCCGCGCACTCTTCCTCGAATTCCATGGTGACAGCGGGCATTTTCCTCATGACTTCTTACGTGGATTCCCTTATCCACTACCGTTATCATTTCCAACCTCCGTTAGGTTTATCAAATTATTCGCTTCTAGCTTTTGCTCTTCTTCCTTTCCAGCTTATATAGCCGAAATCCGGCTCGTAGATTTTACCCACAAGGATGGTTTCCGTAACTTTCTGATTTTTTATCCTCAAACCGACATAAATCTTCATCAGAGTTTGCTCTGGCCATTTGTAATCCTGTCATGAAAGATGTTCAATGGATATGCCTTCACGGTCTGCGTGTTTTCGAGCCTAGCCATGGAACAGCCTATGGATAGTTTGATTGCGACCGGAGTCGTGCCGTCCTGCGGAGGAATTCTGGATACCGCCATTGGCGCGTTTACCCAACAAATCGCCGCAAAACCGCATAGTACAATCTGCATGCGGCTGGTCATCGGCCAAACAGGAGGCTAGGGATCGCTTCGGTTTTACAAAGTTAGATGCCTGAAATTATCCGCTACTGGAAGCCAATCACTGGGATCCTATGAATGGAAATGTGGCTTAAATTTTGCCATCAAAATTGCCCTCCTGACAGGAATTCCTTCGGCTTCGTGACATGCCACTGGCATGAAAAACGCAAGGCTTTTGTCCCTTGGTTTGACCCACACTCTACTCTGGTAGGGCAAATTCTTCACCTTCTAATGACATTTCTGCTGTTTTCCTCGTTAATATGATCACCAAAATGATTTATCAGGTTCTTTTTATTCAGTGCTTGCAAACAATTTCTAAGCGGCTTTCTGCCTATCATTTTACAAATGTCTGCTCCAGAGTGGGTCTCCAAAATAGGTTGCATTTTTGTCCATCCGCGTATCCACTGTACTTTCACCTGTCTGCTGAACAGCAGCCAATATTCTCATCGCTAATCCTTGATAGGTTACTGGCTTGAATAGCCGCCATCCTATTAGCCTTATTCCTGTTACTTCGAAAAAGTTTGAAGCCATCATCTGCTATTATTTCGATGAACTTTAGAATTCGCCGTATGGCCGCCAGTGCGGACTTCCGCTCTTTAGAGTGAACTCATTCGGTAATTGAGTGCAGACACCGTTTTTCTTGAAAACTTCAGTAATTACCGTTTTACATACATCTTAATTTTAGAGAATTGGTGATTTTATTGCTTTTTCTCATCCTTTTCTTTAGAGTCGAGGAACAAAGTATGCTCGCACTACTGGAGGTTGGAGGTACTGTGAGGTTTTTCGGGCCTGTGAACATTTGTGTGTTCATTCCTTTCACCTCATTATATTTCATTTTAGTTTTTAAAGGTCGATACTGGCCACGAAAGGTTTTTCAAATGTTCGGATATCCTTTGGCGTCATGCTCTGTGTTCTGGCCATACCACAGGCAGTTCTTGTCCATAAGGTCCATTATGGGCCCCAGAAATCTCATCCAGGGTTAAATAAACAGGTGATCGTAGGCCTTATCAGAAATCCCCTGGTACATTGTTGTTAATCGATCTTGCGCCGAGTGAAACCACTGGTAAAGACTTTTCTGCTAATGACGGTGATTTCTGATAAGTCTTTGTAACATTTCGGAAGCTATTACTTCGCTTATCACGCATCCTCACTGCAGTTTTTGCGAATGTTCCTTTGGTCAGGAGCCCCAGTGGTCCAGGACATTTTTTTCTACAACGGCTTAATTTTGCTCTACTGCTGATCTTGGTTGATATTAGACCATGAGCTGGCTTGCGTTAGCCCTTTGGTCAGCGTGGTCTGGATGGTGTTTACATGGTTTTAATAAGTGAGAAGAGTGGCCCATGATCGCTTCAAACACAGAAGGGGCGATTCGCATTCAGTATTTTTGATAGCCTACTAATTATGCGCGGACTTTTGCCTTACATTCGCATGTTTTTGGTCGGAGATTGGCACGGTCAATAGTTACCCCTTTATATCGACGGAGGTCGTTTATTTGTGCGTTACTTTGTTTGTTAATGCGCTGTCCACCGGAATTTTGCGGTCTATTTGCAGCATTTTGTTTTCGTATGTCGGCTTCATGCCAGTCTGAGAGGATAGGCAACCGTGGAGACAAGCGGTCGTGAAATGCAAACATTCCACAAGGGTGAGGGAATGAAAAGTGTTAAACCGAACGGAAAATTTCCAAACCCTGTAAATAAACCGAAAATGTTGGCATAATTCAAACATGTTTCTTTTCGGCTGCGGCCTTTTTGTTGACGTCATTTTAGCATGGGTCGGAGCCAAATCAATATTTGCTGGTACTCCATAACCGTTGCCTGCAGTAATCAACGGAATTACGTGTAGCTCTTCCTGGTCCAAATTTGAAAACGTTCTAATGACGACAAACTCAATCACGTCACTGGCTCTTATTAGTGGTTGACTTAGCTCATTTTTCAGTAACTCGTGACCTGGACCTGGAATTGTGCATCCTCCCATTGCCCCCACCGCTTGGCCAAGGCAATAAAAGAAGAGGTAATGGAAACGCATCACTAGGGTATTTTCCCAGGACTCGGGGAAGTTATTGCACTGTCTAATAAACTGGCGGTAATTCTCCATTTGTCGTTCATAGGTCATCAGCTTGACTTGTCGTAGATCCACTGTATTTCCAACATCGAGACTTATGAGTTCGACGGATGACGTTTTTGGGGATAGATACCCCAATTTCAGGTGGTTTTGCCGTTGAGCGGCTTTTGACATCTGAGCAACCAAGGCACTGCTAGTGAGTCTACTCAACCCTAATTATGGCTTTATTCCAACTTTTCTTAATCTGCTCATACCAACGTCCTTAAGATTTATATATTCAGAAATGGCACACCGGGTGGCATACGCTAGACCAAGAAGTATAACGTCTAGTGAATCGTCTTGAACAGAACCGAACTCGTGAATGGTCAAACCACTTCCCCCCGAGCCCCAGTGAATTTTGCCCTCTTTTTAGAAATGTTAGTCTCCCTTATATCCAAACTGACCAACTTTATTACGGAAAGGTTTCGATGCGGGTTATTCGTTCAGTGATTGGCCGCGCCGATGGAAGTCCCAAACGGAAGCAAGAAAGACCCGGAAGCTTCTGCGATACCGGTTTAAATAACCACCAAACTGTACAAATAATATGCAAGCCAAATGTGTGGTCGATGCAATAGTGCAACGAAAACGAAAGATTAAATTGTAATGAAATAAATTATGACTTCACAACCCATGACACAGATGACGTGGATCCTTTCAAAAATGGTGGGGACTTAAGAGCACTTTCATATTACCCACCATGAACCAATTCCAAATCCAACGAAGTAGTTGCACACGCGGCCTGAACAGTGTCTTCAAAGCGTCGCAACCGCAGTAATCCTTGATATTGGATTTCTTCATGATCGGCTGTTCTATATACAGGGGTTAACCTGAACATGAAGGTACCTGAAAGCATGAATTTTTCGGGTCTATTCTTCCCAACGTGCTCTGCACCTAATTCTTTAGCGTCTGGTTGTTGCCGTCATCTTACCTTTATTTGTCTTAGTTCTCCACACCGTCTTACCCTCGTCCTCGAGGCAGATCTCGCCGGTGTGAAGGACAATAATCCCTCCCCCTCTCTCCGGTACTCCTGAATCACAGTTTTGTTTCCGGCATTAATAAGCGGCCTCCTATCCTTATCCAAATAAGGCCATCCCTTTTCAATCTCTCAGCTGGTTGGTGAAAAGTCCTACCACATATTGGCACTGTTAGTGATACTGGATCCACAGTTACCTGCTGGCTTCTGCGAAGCTTCCAATGCACCTTGTAAGCTAAGCTGCCATACTCAAGTTACCCTTCAGCCCACGCTGTGTTGTACATTCCATTCCAGTGAGCCCATTTGTCCCAAAATGTCTAAAGAGTAAAAAGCAGGCCTGCCAAAATCCCCAGACGAACACCTGCAAGATTCACTACACGGTGGTGTGAATTTCGAGTATCACCGACGAATACATTAAATCCAAACTTGCGCGGCAAGAAAAGTATGCTCTTATAAGAGGGCAAAACCTCTTCCAGAAATGCTATTAACATTAAGGCCGTACGAAAAATAAGCTAACAAACACAAACGGTGCAAAAGCGGAAGGCATTGAAAAGACGCTGCCATTGGCACGGGAACTTAATGATAAACTGGTTTGTGCCGTTTAACGGTGGTGGATACAAAAATGATTTGCAGTGCCGCGTGTCACCAAATGTCAGCAAGGATGGTGGTGACGAGGTAACCTCAACAGCCGCTTTCATAGACTGCGCGAAGTCTCCTGCTCGAGACACTGGAACACCTCCCTCGTACGACCCAGAAGCATGTGGACATTGCGGTCGGCCGTTAAATCTTAGAAGCAGCTTGCATATGGGTTCCATGTGCGTTCTCCAAGGCCATCCTAAACTGTCCAATCCTTGGTGGAATTCCAGACATTTTGGTTCTTCCGCACTGGCCCAAGCTACCTCCTCGTTAGGTCCCTGTAAACAATTCGATTTATTTTGGTGATTTCACATTCTAGGGAACCGAAACCACAGGATTTCGCCTGGAATAAACCGCTCACAGAGCTATTCCGTCGTTTCGGACCGATCGGTTAACAGTGACGGTGAAAAGGTATTTCGTTTGCCATTACTCCGGTTCAGAAGTTGCGGAATAATTTGGAATATCGAGCACCATGATGCCTCAGGTTTTTGGTCCGGAAGATGTTGCTTTCGCTCGCCATTAGCAGATGACCAGCGAATCGGCCTTCCATGCACTTGACGCGGTTCGGTGAAACTTCCTATCGATTCTGCAAAAAGCTTTCCAGGTTTTGCAAAGAACCGATTTTAGCCCAGTGGCTGAACATGACAAACTGATTCTTTTTCGGAACTAATCTCAGATAGCGATAAATTTTAGCACAAGCCAAGAAGTCTTCGAAGCGGATTGGCGACTCTTCTGACACCTCGCAGTCTTAACGCTTGACTGAACGGGGTATTCACCCGTTATATGTTCATGTAACAGGCGGTGATCTATTTGATATTCTCTGTTACCCGGAGGCTAGCAGATAAATCTTTCACGAGTTCCAAATCAGTCACTAGCAGGAGAGCTCAAAATCGTTTTTCAGCTTCATCGTAGACTGAATACGCGTAAAATACATTTACCGCATCAGACTGGAACCACCTACCGCAAGTCATTCATGCAGAAATTAACCTTTTAAACTGTAACTGCATAAGAATTTTAGGCTGTCGTGCTTGTAGTGGAAAGATTCTGTATTCAGTTGAAACGAATTCCAATCCGCTAGAATCGTCATTGCTGCCCCCGTCTAGCCTCCTCGTCTTAAGGAAATATACCGGGCTACAACAGAAGGAAATGCATGAACTGTAACTGCCCCAGAGTGTTTTATAGCAGCCGGCCGAAAGGCAGAAAGAAGACGAAAAATTTGGACGAGATAAATTACAGGAAATGCTTAAAAAATGTTGAAGAATAAAAGACTTTTTCATCTCGTGTCCATTTTTGGAAATGGGTACGGCTATGCCGACTTGTATAAAAGAAAGGTTTGTACAGTGCCGTTTTCAATTCCACCTACCTTGTAGCCTAAACCTAGTTGCTGCAAAACCGGGTATACGTGAAGAAGACAACACGGGTAGAGATAAATGTTTGTTCTGCAAACATAGACGGAAGAACACACATTGTTTGCCATTTTAGTTACACATGGCTTCTACCAGTTGAGATTAACTTCAAGACGGGACAAATTCTCACGTGACGGTGCGTCAGATGCTGGCGTGAAAATTATATTCTTGTCATTCCCGAAAAGAGGCAGGAAATGAGATGAAGAAGTTGATAGGTTTGGGCTTTGTATTAGTGGTATGGAAAATAACTGTAGAAGACAAAGCTTAAGGGGTGCTTGTTTTAGTGCGTCACCGTGGGATTAAATGGTTGCGGGCGTTGTTTCGAGTGCGCTCCGCTGGCTTTGCTTTCCTTGGGTGGTCGTTTTTTTGGGGTTGTTTCTGTCGACGTCTTTACCGGTGAACTGTTTTTTGTGCACGGTTTGTCCTCCGTGGCTTACTATTGCGGCGAGTTTCTTAGAGTGGCACTTACGTTCTGCTTATTTGGTTGCCCGTTTTAAGCTACTACAGAAAATGATTCACAATATAGGGGTTGGCCCCATAATCAAATGACATGCTACAAAAGGAGGTTTGTGATGAACGTTCACCGGGAAACATGTTATTGGCTCCGCTGTTAGGGGAGATTGGCAGTGTGTGGGGAAAGGTGACAGAGCGATAGGTGCGACAGTTTTGAACAGAGACTTGGTGTGAATGGATAAGGGTCTGGGAGCGGTATAAACAGACGATGGTCGACAATTGAGCATATGCCTTTAGAAGCTTCGAGGGACAAAAACCAAGATATTGGCGATAAAAAAGACTGAAGCAACCGCCGAACGATCGACATGTGACTGAAGAATGGATATTGAGAAGGGTTATTTACCGGCCGGATGGGCTTGCGTAAAACCTGATCAAGTACGGAATTGGAATAAGACAAAGTCCAGCCCCGCAAATGACTGCAGTATTCAGGCGCAGGGTGAATTTGAATTTTATGCAGATAAGCTGGAATAGAAAACCAACTCGAGAGACTAGCTGTAATACAAAAAGAAGCCGGCATAACAGGTAACAGATATCAGACCAGCACAGGTGGTATAAAATAACTTGAGGGAAAGATGAATTTCATCTTTGGAGTGACGCTCCAGCTTCTGTGTACTGTGATTGGCATCCGCAGGGTCGTTATTTGTCGTCTATCAGCGAATAGATTTCAGCGAAGATGCGGATGCACCTACAAGTGTCCGCGTGTGTGGGATTTGTGAAGCAAGTGAGGTCAGTGGATGCCTCACTTTTTCTTTACATAGGATCAATGTTAAAGAAAGGTGAAGGAAGAGTTCCTTACCATTTGCGCCTACACTACAGACCAAACATAGAGGTAACATCTGCGAACGTAAATCAGTTGAATCGGAGCAAAATGAGGGATAAGGGAGTAATGTTTCAGGGATGTAGAGTGAGGATTATCCCAAGCATTGATGTCATGTATTTGGG
The DNA here is from genome assembly GCA_008360955.1 of Fasciolopsis buskii. NCBI lineage: Eukaryota > Metazoa > Platyhelminthes > Trematoda > Plagiorchiida > Fasciolidae > Fasciolopsis > Fasciolopsis buskii. The sequence continues at coordinate 236,771 of LUCM01004242.1, read as the reverse complement.
AACCTCAGATGTACTGAGCATCAGAAGTCAACAACACTGACGACATTATGGTCGTGTTCGATGTTGGTGTCTGCATGGTCAAGAGCGCCGCATGAAAGCAAACAGTGGAGGTTGGCATCCTTGGCAAGGGAGTAAACTGGACCGGATTCACTGGATGAAAGATCGTCACTAAGTAAGAAAGTAGAACCATGAGGAACCCAGGCGTTCACAAGAAACGGCTGAAATGAAACCCCATCGACTCCGACGATGGTTTGCCTACTGGGGCAACTTGATGTCCACGATGCGAGAACTGGAGAGAATTCGAACGTGGTCGGTTTCTCCAATAGGTTTTCATATTGAACCATGTCGACCAAAACGGAGTCTCGAGTGCGGATTACCAAGAATCTGTTATATATATATAACGTGATATATATATATATATATATATATATATATATATATATATATATATATATATATATATACAATACACTGGCTTGAAAACAAGCATGACGCCAACATGCCAGTGGGACTACAGTGAACGAGAACACAATTGTTTGGAAAATAATAGGCCATTACAAACTACCAGTTTTTTCGTGTTCTCTCCTCGCACTTTTTGTGATTTTTTAGTTGGTTTTGAATTATTTTTAGGAGGAATAAGTTCTACAGGCAGATCATACAGCATTTGCGCCGCTGACTTCGGCTCTGAGCACTGTCTCTCAGCGTCTCTAATCCACAACAGTCCACATCTTTTGGGCACTAACCGAGGTCAAAGCCGAAAATAACTTCTTGGTAACTGCTAAGACGAGGGCCAGTAGATTACTGGTGGAACTACGTCGACTATACAGTAAAAATGAGCGCACTGCGACACAATACACACGACCTTTCAACTTCAGTGAAATATCAAGCCGAAGCCACGTGCTTCAGTCCTGCGTGCACACAGTTGCGGAACGTGGGATATTGGTGTGGGAAATGTCTTGGTAGCTGCGTGTCGAACGATGGTAGCTCGGCAGTAGAGGTGAATACGCCCATATCCAAGGCTTGAGCAGCTTACGCTTGTGATGTCGGCCTGGTATTTCACTGAAGTTCAAAGGCTGTGTACTGTGCTGCAGTGCGTTCATTTCTGTTGTACGGTTGCAAGACATGGAATATTGGTGTGGGAGATGTTGATCGGTTGGAGGTTTTCGACCACCGATGTCTACGTAGTATGGCTAGGATTAGATGGAGTGACGATTTGAGTAATGTGGAGGACAGGAATCTAAAACTAAGTGCCGGCTCAGAATACCTTGTTTCAGCGTATGAAACTTAGTAGACTGTGCTGGTTGGGGCACGTGTTGCGTATGGCCAGCACTCGTCTACCATACCGTGCTCTATTTTGTGTTCCTCCCAAGGAGTGGAAGAATCCATGTAGAGGTCAACTGGATGATGCGGCAACGTGAAATGAGAAAATGTACAATGAACTTAGGTGGAGTAGATGTCTCACGTTTTCGACTTCGTGGTTGGGGTCCGAAAGATCGGTCAACTAGCTGGCTGGAGACACTGAAGGAAATGGCAGTGAATCGCGAACAGCGGCGATCGTGTTATCATTTTTTCGGAATCGGAGTGGTTGAAGAGTGGGTTTGTGCAGTTAGACTGTGTTCTGTATGTTGGCTACAGCAGCATTCTAATTTTTTCCCATCGGTGTACGTCCACTCTGTGTCCCTTTTGGATATTCACTCTTTTTATGGACATGTATAACTTTGGGGAAAAGGCAGTGGTCAATGAGGCTTGCCTTGCTGTTGAGCACTGAACGATGATGCTAATGACGTGAATTGTGTTGGGAATCCGTATCAGATAGGAATAAATTATTGTCCGCACAAAATTGAACCATTTCCTTGTTCTGTTCGCTGGGCAGGTGAGGCACAGCGTCCACCTAAACAGGCTTTTGATGCATTAAGTTTTCCAACTCTTGCAATAAAATCACAGTGTCAGATTCTTTGCTCTTTCAAACAAGAGTGACAAGATCTTCTTAAAACTCGTCTTTTTGCATGTCAGTGCTGCAGTCTGTTGGAGCGTATGCCGAGAAGACAGGCTGCGCCTAATACAACTGTCCGTGTGGACGCCAACTGATTCTCTTAAATTCACGGTGCACAAGCGACTGTTAATCGTTAAGCCTTCTCACTCAAGACTATTCCTACTCTACTCGAATCCTGAGTTCGTGTTTCACTCACGCATCAGACATCAACCAAAAGTGAGTCTAGTGTCAGATCTAAACACGCCTGTTCGCCACCCTGTATTGAGGGATCCAAGATTCAGAGGCTGACGAGGCTTGAGGAAATATGAGCTAGCAGGTTGAAAACCACCTACTACACTACTTGACAATAAACCGTTGTGAATATAGGGCTTTATCAATGGGAGCATTATGGGTAATCGGAGTGGAAAGGGAGATTTGGTTGGGAACAGAAGACAGAATGAATAAAAGGGTGGGCTTATCACTACCCATCCCGCTGGAAGCAATAAATAGAACGGTCCTGATTCTCACGCTACGACCGACGCACTATGGGATTTTTGGCAGACTCGGAAATCAGCCGAAGTGGTTGACGCTAAGCAAGAGAACAACTAGGGTCCTCAACCAAAGCCTTTAGCTGTCAAAACGTCCAGTGGTGGCTGAGTGAAAACCCATCAGGTACTCTCCTGTTGTTTTTTTCGATTGAGTTGCAAGCTCAAATCAGTCACCAACCTGGAGGACTAGTGGAACTACTTCGTCAGACCTCTACCCATTAACTTTCCACGTATGATTAGATCTTCGGCTTGAGATAAGCCATCGTTTATGGCTCTTCGGCTCAGGGAGGAACTCAAGCTGCCACGCTACGTCAAGGTACAGTCTCCTTGTGACAGTGATAATAGTTTCATACACCTTAGAAACAACGGGTTAGGGAAATCGGGCGGCAGTTATCCTGGCCAGAGGTCACCGCGTTCCCGTGGGATTGGGAAGGTAAAAAATGGAAAGCGTGAAAGCGAAGCCAGCTCAAGGGAGTATTTTAATATTGATGGGTGGAATCCCGTCAGGGCCGGGTGGTTTGCACACGTCCAGAAAGCGTAACGCGTGTCAGATGTCACTGGTGCCAATAATAGGCGTAGGATGGTGATTAGTAAAAATGGTAGTAGGTAGAGGAGTTGGATAGCTGGGTGAATTGAAATCGGAGGCAAACCGGGAAGCAAACTAAGCTTCCTCTTACAAACAAAATCGCATGAGGCATCCCAAATAGAGGGAAAATAAAAAGTGCAGAGATTTCGGGGGAAAGCCTTGTGTAGGGACCAAAATGTTAGGCTGCCGATGACGGATGGTAGTAGGGGCGCTGCTTTGCAGCAGGTGAAGCGCTCTTTGGCCCTGATTACTGAACACTTCTAGCTTGCGCCAAGAGGTGGTAGTAGGCTAGAGTTGATGAGCAGCCCCAACAACGAAATGTTTGGCGTCTCAAGCATACAGCATGGTCGTATGCATAACTAAGCCGCTCGTTGGGTCTGGGTCTTCCTGGATTGAGAAAGCTCGAAATGAAAAGCCCTACGTTTTGAAGCACAATGTCCGGAAAATTGGAGAACTTCTGAACTAAAGTAACAATCATTACGGAGATAGGAAGCTATTAAGTCGCGGAAACCGCCCCCAGTTGTAGCGCCAATATGTCTTGAGGATATTGGATGGTTGTGGCGAGTGGGGTTACCAGAGAACGTACCAACATAGTTGTCCGATCAGCCAAGGGGAAGAAAATTAGAAACATCTGAGTAAAAGGAAGGGACGGAATGGGGGGCAAGATCAAAAACAAAATCGGTCGCCAAATGAATCAGGTATACTTGTGGGCAAGTCAGTTGGTTGAGACATTGTTACTTATTGCAAACTGTGACTTCGTGCCTCATGATCGAGATTTCAGCAGGGTGTACTAGTCTTTCCCGGTTGTGGACGTTGAAATCTTGGTAACATGGCAGTTAGTGTCCGTATCGTGTAAGTATTCAATGTCTGAAGATAGGAATTCAAAAAAAGAACTGCTGGGGGGTTAGAGAATATAAAATTCCTGGTTGAAAGAAAGTCGGTTCAACTACAGTTAGAAGTTATGATTGGGACAGTCATAATTCAGTAGTCAGGAGGTGGCCACTGGATGATGGACAAAAGCATAGACGCCTGCTTTCGGGACAAGAAGTGAAAAGTATCGTTAGGGAATTAGGTGGTTGGGAAAGAGATAAGTTTCCGTTAAAAATATAGCAGGGGAGGATGAACGAAGAAGCTGATCAACAGAATCAGTGTTGCAATTGAGTTTCGGAATGTTAGTGTGAGCGATGAGTTTTTGGTGACTTTTCAGTTGCTTTGTGAGCGCAAGAATGAAAGCACATGTTTGTGTGATGTCCTGACTAGCTTGCCGCCAATCACGATCCTGAGACCTAAAGGTCAGGCGTGGTGGCGATCCGGGCGACAACCGGACGTCTACCATGCATAGATGTATTTATGTACTTCTCATGTCTACGTAAACATTTTTTGTCTAGGTCGGACTTCTCCAGAAGCAACTTGTTTTTACCGTGCTGTTCTGCTTCTGGTGCAGCCTAATGGGGCGCTGCTAACGTGCGGTGCAACTAACACGTTCGTATTATCGAATTACTATGGATTGTGTTTAATGTTAGCATGTCGAACGGATGATGACAGAAGAAATCGAAAGAGTTAGTTGGTTAAAAAATTACCTGCAGAAAGAGGATGTAGAGAAAGAAGATTTGCTCAGGCTACTAGCGTGCCTCCAAAGCGAGCTCGAGGCTAGAGAGGAGGTAATAAACACCTTGAGAGTAAGTTTGCAGTTGTTTTCTTACCACTGCCAGCTGGAGAAGCTTCACGCAGTTGATTTTCGCGCCAAGTATGGTTTTGGCAATATTGAAAAAACTGAAGTGGATGCCAGCAAGGACCCTTTTCATGCTCTTCAGAGGGATTCAGTAAGTCAATTTTCTAGATTTTCTCAACGGAATTAGTTGGTATTGCCTAACAGCTCCCACGCAGAAGCAGACTTGAAACCTTTGTATGATACTCAACTGGTTCAGCTTGAAAACCTCATAACATCTCAGCGGCGCGCACAGGATACAATGCGTGAACAACTGCAAATCATGGAAATTAAATATCTCAAGGTAAGAAACAACCTACACAAGGTTATCTGGAATAGGTTTGTAAAGAACTTGAGGATGAACGGAACAAACATGAGCGCGATGCTGCGCAAGGTGATGACGTACTCGTGATGCTCGAGAAGGAACGGGAGCGTCTAAAGTCAGAAGTAGGTGCATAATCCGCACATAAGTTTCTTGCTTGAAGGTTGAGTATGAGCGTGGTATTAACAGAAAACTCGAAAAAGATCTCCGGAGAGTTTTGCTTGCCCTTAGGGAACAAGCGTTGTTGGTAAATAGCCAGAGAAAAGCTGCTGTGGCTATTATAATGGATCATTATCGTTTTTCACGTAATCGAGAAACCTGTGATTGCAAACATGATCCAGTTGGTACCTCTTGCAATGTACTGACCTCTGTAAGTAAAAAGTGATTGTGATGTTATTCCTATAGGCTGGAAATTCGGAAACCGGTGACCTTTCGGAGCAAGCATCGGAACGAAATGAATGTCAACAAATGGATGCATCTGTTGCAAATGATGGTAGTTTCCTTTCGCGAGAGTGTATCCGACTGCGACGGTTATTATCAGAAGAGATGAGTGCGAGGAAAACTTTGAGGAACCGATTCGAGCAGTGAGTCTGATGGAATATTGAGCCCGTTCCCATGTTCCACCGAATTGTGGTACATTATGCCTGATTGTGACCGTTAGTATCCTCCTATCTACTCCAGATTTAGTCGGTGGATTATCTGAACCTCAGTTGAATACCCATTTTTTCCTGTTGCATGCACTACGCGTGGTTATAGTAAAAGGCCACTAGAGCCACTGGGGCCCTCACGCGACATGGGAGGGAGAGCCTGAAACTTGAACTGTCATAGGGCCGCATTAAGTTTGCTATGGTAACTAGTCGGGCGACAGGGCCGTTGCTTACCATCGAAGCGACCGGTGGATCTGAGATTCAAATATCTCTTCTTTTTGGGGACAAATGCACAATCCAATTAACTACCTCTGGTATACCTACGGTATCCTTTTTCAGTTTTGTGATCACTGAGCTTGACGTTCAGATCTCAAACGTTTCATCACCAGCCAAGGCGACATCACCAGTGAGTAGGCAATGACCTCTCAGGTTATATTCAGATTTGACCTCGATCCCAAAGTAAGTCCGCCTTGTAGGCTGCTATGGCTTCAAATTTGAACTAGCAACGGTACTAATTTTATGAACGTTGCTAATTTTAGCAGCGTTACCAATTTTGGCAACGCTATTAGTTTCAGTGATGTGGTTGAGACGCCCTTTAACTAGGAATGGCGTTGTGTACTGCAACCTTGAAACGGCTTCCTTTCTTTCAAACTTCAAAAATTCGACACCAACCAGTGAATTTAAATCGCGCGCTCTAGTTGTCTGTATATTTAGTCCAGCTCAAAATGCCTGTTGGTGGAATCTGTTGACTAGTGCCAAACCTCCAGAAACTTTCTCAAATATCCTGTGTTCGATTGGTCAGCAGTGTTTCCAGATTGAATGTATATCCTTCGTGATCCTTGTGAACGAATATTAATAAAAGAGGATTGTCTTCCTATGGCAAGTTTGTGTTCATGCATTCGTGTAGCAAGTTTTCTTCCAATTTGACCGATGTAGCATTTGTTACAGTCCTCACATTTAACCTTGTAGATAACGTTTCTCCTGTCGTCCGTTTTGAGTTTTTCTTTAAGGTTCGAAAAGTTTTGGTGGGTTTGCGGACGACTGTGATGCCCTGTGATTGAAGTAATCTTGCAATCACTTCGGATATATTTTTGATGTAAAAAAGCCCTATTTTCTCGGTGGGTATCGCTCGTTCATCCGTCTCCTTGTTCATCCCACTCACGGTTCTTATAAAGTCTCTTGGGTAGCCATTTCGCTGAAACAGCTTGAAAAGGTGATTTTCCTCTACCTTCTGCAGTTCTATTGTGTTACAATGTTTTCGCTCTGTTGAACACTCCACACGTGGGATATTGTGTGAACTTTGGGATGGTTGCTGCGGAAGCTTAGTATCTGGTGTGTGTTACTTTTGTGTTATGTTGCCGAGTTTGGTTGGTCTATACACACACTGAAGCACAGACACAAGTACTCGCGGTGCACGATATCCCAGGAGCACAGCCTGTGGTCTAGTAGGACACGAACACACACAGAGGTTGGAAACAAGGCCCGTAGTCGCACAACGAATGGGACAGATCTGCTGCTCCCTTGAATGAGCAGCCACTCAGAACAATAGGCGGCGCGAAATACGAACAGCTAGCCCAGCCCGCTAGCGGAAGAGAGAAGACGAACACAGATTACTGCCGCGCGTTTATTGGTGACCCACCAACACAAGTCAGAATTCAAGTGAGCTCTATCGTTTATATAGTTTTGTTGGGTGGCCTTGATCGATGTGGACTAGCCAATCACAGAACGGGCTTTTATAATTCTTTGCGCGGACATATAAAAATATTCAACCGCGCAATATTTAAAATAACGTCAATTTCGAAATATTAAGAAAAGGATAGATTCTTTTGGAAAATTAGTAGCAGAAATGAAATCTGCGGCTCCAAAAACCTTGGAATGGTTGTCGACCATAACGGTTTGCGATACACTGACGTCTCTAGGGTTACGTTGGCCGTTCTTCTTACCAATACGTCCAGAAAAAATAAGATGTTTCGTCCCAGACATCTGTGACGAAAGTGTAATTGTTCGATGACATCCGGGAGTTCGAAGAAACACTTCGGCAAGGGATGACTTACTAACCCATCTGGCTTTCGTAAATGGCGCGAGTGATTGCAAAAGAGAGTATTCCATTTTTTTGTCCTCGCGGGAGAAACACCGGATTTGTATAGTATCCATAATATTAAAGTCGGATGGAGGCCGGAAGCAAGTAACTCTCGCGACAGACTCGTCATTCTATCTAAAGCAGCCAAACGTGACTCGGTGCGGTCAACAAAAATACATTGTACTCAACAGTATAGATTGCGAACCAAGGATTTGGTTGTTAGACAAAGGCAGCGAAATCCATGTGATGTGGGAGTGAACGATCAAGACTGTCACAAAGAGGCTGCACCTTGATGTGGTTTGAGGGCTTATATGTCTTTATGACTCAACGAGCTATATAGGATGGCTTACCTCAAGTTGAAGATCCAATCATGCATGAAAAGTTAATGGGCAGAAGTTTGACGAAGTTGCCTCCTGATCCTCCATGTTGGAGATCGATTTGAGATGGGAGACTGAGTAGAAGAATAGTTAATCCAAGTGGTTGGGCTTCAACTCAGTCACTCCCTACTGCCTTGCGGACAGGGTTTCTTTGGAACTAAAAGCTATGGTTGAGAACGCTAGTTGATCTGCTTAGTGGCTGGACTCCCTAGCGGTATTTATCCAATCGATGTGAGCCGGCGATGGTACTGACTTGCAAGAGGGATTATAGATCTTCATGTGAAAACCGTTTCACTTATCTTGGTAGCTGCGTGTCGAACGATGGTAGCTCGGCAGTAGAGGTGAATACGCCCATATCCAAGGCTTGAGCAGCTTACGCTTGTGATGTCGGCCTGGTATTTCACTGAAGTTCAAAGGCTGTGTACTGTGCTGCAGTGCGTTCATTTCTGTTGTACGGTTGCAAGACATGGAATATTGGTGTGGGAGATGTTGATCGGTTGGAGGTTTTCGACCACCGATGTCTACGTAGTATGGCTAGGATTAGATGGAGTGACGATTTGAGTAATGTGGAGGACAGGAATCTAAAACTAAGTGCCGGCTCAGAATACCTTGTTTCAGCGTATGAAACTTAGTAGACTGTGCTGGTTGGGGCACGTGTTGCGTATGGCCAGCACTCGTCTACCATACCGTGCTCTATTTTGTGTTCCTCCCAAGGAGTGGAAGAATCCATGTAGAGGTCAACTGGATGATGCGGCAACGTGAAATGAGAAAATGTACAATGAACTTAGGTGGAGTAGATGTCTCACGTTTTCGACTTCGTGGTTGGGGTCCGAAAGATCGGTCAACTAGCTGGCTGGAGACACTGAAGGAAATGGCAGTGAATCGCGAACAGCGGCGATCGTGTTATCATTTTTTCGGAATCGGAGTGGTTGAAGAGTGGGTTTGTGCAGTTAGACTGTGTTCTGTATGTTGGCTACAGCAGCATTCTAATTTTTTCCCATCGGTGTACGTCCACTCTGTGTCCCTTTTGGATATTCACTCTTTTTATGGACATGTATAACTTTGGGGAAAAGGCAGTGGTCAATGAGGCTTGCCTTGCTCTTTAGCGCCGAACGATAATGATGTTGATATAAAAACTACAGACGAACCTTGTTATTAAGCATTGCATCCAAATTGCTCGCGGACATTATCCTCCGCTGGTTTTCCAGTGCTCGCGAAATGTGTGTAAGTGAGAACCAAGTCAGTTTTCGTCCGGATCGCGTTTGTATTGACCAGATTTTCTCTGTGGGAGATCTTAGGATACAGACACATTCCATAGGTTCATGATTTTTGACTTTCTTGATTGGAAATCGGCGTTTGACTCAGTCGATCGTGCAGTTCTACAGCGCGCTACCTCTCACTGAACGATGTACCAGAGAAATTCGTTTCACTTAACCATTCTTTGTTCGCGAACAGTCGAACCCGAATTCGTGCTCACGGCGATCTTTCACCCGAGCTCATCACGAGAAGTGGCAGTCATCAGGGTTGCTCGTCTTCCTCTTTTCATTTTCATTGAGGTTGTTATGGAAACGTGCTCGTATCCATGTAAGAATAATGCCAGAGGGACACGACAGTGATGAAGGGAGGAAAGGTCAAGGGGGCAGAGGGAATGTAAGATAGAAGACCAAAGTTTTGTCGCAAGAGACTTAGGCAGGTTGCGAAATATAGTCAACGAAGGAAAAAAGCATTCACAATCCCCAACTCGATAATCAAAAAGAGACTGCTTCCAAAACAGGATATGTCGGATGTGGTGTTGTTTAACTGCACCGATATCATTTGCTTGCTAGTAAGTAAAACTTCTCTTCAGGACATTTTGACTACACTATCTGATTGGTGCACCGAGTTGTATAAACCGGTTTGCTTTATGATGGTCGAAATCTCTTGTTGCACGCTCTGACGATACACTAATTACACTTCCTGATTAACACTCTTGGGAGTTAGGAAATGAGATACGCACAACTACATCACCGGAATAAATTCTGCTTCGCGCTTTGAGATTGCCAGGTCTATCCCCGGGTGGGATCCAGGACGCTGTTGCTGATATAACCCTGCCGCTACATGGACACTTACTCAGGCGGTAGTGGAAAAATGGCAGGATAGATATCAGTGATCGCAGCCCTCCAGCCTTTCCGTATCGTCTGCTGTCAGCGGACGGCTTTTGCATGCGACGTAAGGACTGGGGAGACGGAAGTCCGGTAGAGACGCAGATTTGAGTCAAGGCTAACTTTACTGAGACCACAATGTTTTGCGAAGTGGTCAAAGCGTTATCTTTGCGCATTCGACACGAGGGCTTCTGTAGCCAGGGTAGAAAGACGGTTAATATCTCCAGATATCCAATATTTATGGACTTGTAGTCCACAGTTTAATCAAAATGCTCTGTTACACTGCTACTTTTAGTCCACTCCACAGTAAACCAATCGAATCTTTCACATCGTCGAAGAAAACGGGTATGTCCACTGGTGACCGTTCATTCTTCGTCATTAATGCTTGTCTTCCGAAACTTTAATATTAGACTCCCTGGAGGAGTTATCTGTATTATTACTGGCCGTCAACCGAAGACGAAGCTTTGTATGCACCAGCACGTGGTCTGAGCCGCTCTTGTTACCGGTCTCAACACCGTGAAACGATCTGCAGTCTTCCGTCGTGGTCTGAGTAACACGATGTCTGTTCTACCATCATTAGAATGCCATGTTAGAATTTGCGTTCTGATGTGCGAGAACCATGTGTTGGTAATGTAGAGCCGGTAAGAATCAAAAGCTAGCGGGTTTATCCCTTTTTCCACAATTCTGCCCATAGCTGATTTTTCCAAGAATATAGCGCGTCGAGCAAGACAGTAGAGTTGGAACGTAGATGGCAACCACCGTAAGGTTCTCGGGTTGACTTTTGAAGCTCATCACGGCAATTCTTAATGATATCGGCTGTCAAGGAAGCAGAGTGGAATTGTGGCGATGACCTGAAGTTTCTGAGCCACTATGGTAGAACCAGTAATAGGCATCACCAAAAATTTTAATATTGCCTGGTCTAACTTCGGGTAAACAAGCAGTGCCCACTCGATAGTCATGTGGCATGCAGCGTTCCTGTGTAGAATGTCTTTCGGAGGTAGTGGGGTCCAGCTCGCATTCTCGATACTCTGGGCGCTGGAGAAGCGCAGTGCGTTATTTTATTGGGGACGTCGTAGCATAAACAACAGAGCGATTGCAAGAGATGATCATGAAGTTTTACGAGTCTTTGGAACAAGGAATGTCGCCGGTATCACGGCTTTTTATTGGAGGGCGCATCCCTAGCCTTAGCACAATCAAGGAAGCAATTATTTAGTGTGCGGTCACCGGTGGGTCCCATTGTGCTCGTTTGCCATTCAGTTTAAGGGTCCATGCATCCCTGACAGTTGGATAGTATCGTAAATCTCCGCCTATTCAGGAACAACCGTCTTCTCATGGAGGTTCTTGGATCCTAGTTGCTCTCAATCTGGGTTAGCCTGCCTGTCGGAGTGTCAACTGATGAGTCCTTAAACTTAGTGGAGCTACAGGTTGGGGGTAAGGACCAAAAAGAAGGAAGGCATTCCAGTGGGCACGCAAACTACGAATTCAGCGGTGTTTCCCGTATCGTGTACCGTATACGCACCGTTAAGAGTGGATTCGTGAGAAGTGTGTTGGGTTTCGCATTGGTTGTTCAATTTTTGACCAATTCAGTGCAGCTCTTAGAACACCATCACGCTCTCCATATATGAGTGAACACGATGCTCTTAGGTGTTCGTGGGGCCTCCGACTCCATCGAATGGGCTGCGCCGTAGAATTGTTTATTAGGGAATGGTGTACCAAAGATATACGTGTAAGTCTTCAGGCGTTTGTACCCTTTTACTGCGGATTGTGTTAAAACCATCGGGTTTCGCCATACTTCACTATCTTCAATTGAGTGTAACTAGATCGCTTCATATCCCAATTAATTCAAATTTTTCAGAATGCCTTATCTTGTCTGTCACACAGTGAAATTGGTCATATCAAGGAACAAAGTATTTGACTTTGAGTATTCCGAAAATGTAGCTGTGCTCAGTGGTAACGAACGGGCGGTCCAACACTGGAGCCTTTATTCATTGGGATGTTCAGGTATTCTGTTCCACACATGAAATGCATGGCGCTTCTCCGGGTTTGATGTAAACCTTCTCTGGGTAAGGACGTTTACGTATAACAGTGGGTATGATGAAAGGGATTCACATTATCAGGATTAGTATGGATGACAATGCCGGTGCTTATTCCCATGAAATCCGAACATTGTGAGTTGAACTTTTCCAAGCACTAGCCGTCTATTTTGAGTATATTGTTAATATTGCCCTATTTAACGACAGAAGTTGTGGATCACGTTTCTATATCTGGTCCACAATGCATCCGAGGCTTCGTTTACCTTCGATGGGAATTTGTGAGCTATATCGAGTTCTGCCGCCAGCGAAACTGGTCACTATAGTGTGTTGAGATCATTTACTCATTACCAATCTCTGCTCGAAATACAACCCGTTTTGTTGGAAAAGTTTCCAGTTTAATTCATGAGATTCGCGGAGTAATGCTGGAGGATTAAAAAGTGGGGAAGTACTTTCTGAACGATTCATTTTAGCAGTGGGTAAGTACGATTTACTGACATTCATAATGACATCGTCTGTCCAACCATTAGTCTCTAGTTCTCTCATTCACTTTATAATTGTTCTTTTCTGGACGCGCTCATATGTTTCGTCCTAGTTTATCTTTGCTTTTTATGCGACTACTCCACGGGATGATTCAGAAATCCAACGACTCACTGATTCACTGGCGTCGACTGGGATATTGAACAGAATATTTTAGTTGGCCCCTCCGCCACTTATACCTGCGAGTGAACCACCGCAGTTGGATGCCTGTTCTCTGAAAGAAATAGAATTCATCAAGAAGATACGTCTTCTTGAAACCCATAAGGCTGCTGGGCCAGATGAACTGTCTTTGTTCCTTCAAGGACGGGGACGGAGTCCTAACAAAACTGAGGTCAATCCGAACGAGGGAATAGATTCCTAAGGATTGGTGTGAACCGGTGATTTACCGGTCATAAGACCGACTTACAGGAAAGTTGATAAGTCCTCACGGGAAAATCACAGGAGAATTAGTTTGGTAACTGTTGCGTCAAAACTAATCGCGGTCGTTATCCTCCCCCGAATGTTCAGTTTCCGACCCGGTGGGAGTAGTATTGGTCGCATGTCCACTAGGACAAATCTTGGGCACGCTTTTCGTAGGCCAACAAGCTCTTGGTCTGAAGGAGACGTTCGACTCTACCGATCGTACAATTCTATACCGTCGCCTTATTGAAGAGTGTGCAATTTCATTTGCCCAGTGTTTGTATTCAGACAGCCGAAGGCAAGTTTCACGCTTGTTCACCTCGAGAAATAATGTCGAGGGCAGATTTTCGAAGACGGTCGAACATCGTTGTCTTATTATTGGTGGGATATGGTGGGAAAATTTCATAGGCAACTCAGAAGTAAGGTACCAAGTTCTGGGTTTCAATCTTTAGAACAGGCGGTGAACTTGAATATGCTATGGTGGTTTGGGCGTATTTTTCTCATGCCCGCGGAACGACTGCCTGCCTCGTTGTACACTGTTCTCCGAGTCGTGTGACGGTTGCAATATCGTTGCAGTTTGCCAGTCAGAAAATACGAAAATTTTAAACAATGGACCGGCTTGTATAGGTGCAGCTAAGTAATTTGGTTCAGTGTTACGGTCAGTGGCGTTTTCTCGCATGTAGAGGGGAGGTGTTAGGTGGAAACCAAAACCATAGGATGTTTTTGAACGGTTTTAAAAACTGCACTGCCTTGTGTTTAGCACAGTTTTGTGACTAAAGACATCTGTCATATTCGGCAAACGCAAATTATAACCTTTTCGAAGATGTTTCGTGTGTTCAAATAATCGTGTAAATTTTGTTTATTGAGCATAACTTTCACGGTTTTCCTGTTATTACAGTTTGCAGAAAGAACATCAGCTGCTGTTAAATTCGTACAACAAGAAATCCGCGTGCTTCGATTCTACTGACTCCGAGTCTTCCGTTGCTCTGATGGATTCGCTTCGGACTGATAAGCCTTCGATTTCAAATGTTCCTTCTTCCTCAGCTGGACCCACCCAGCGTCCGAAACCCAATCCACCAATGCGCCGATCATCCGAAATAACCAATACTCATAGTTGCACCTCGTCGGTCAATTTGAACTTTGCCCGTACTTCGTCACCGAATAGTGGACCAAATATCAACGAGTTAGCAGTGCACGCCGAGTCCGAGGATGTGACTGGTAATGCCTCTAGTCTGGACTTAGCAAATATTTCTCGGGATATCCCTGTTTCCGTAAGTGTGACGTTGCACAGCACTTCTACCTCTCCGATAACCCATACATCTTCACGATCATCCACGCCATCACCTCCTCCACCACCCCCGCCAATTCAGCTTCATTATCCCTATCCCGGCATGCAAAGTCACGTGCATCACGGCCAATCGCGCAATATTGGCGTTAACTCACCATTTGTTCCCAACACAACCCGTCCGCTGATGGCCTCTGTAACGCACGTTATTTCAACGAAACCCCGCCCGACTCTAACCCCCCATGGTTCGCATCCCGTGAACTCACCTTACCAAGTTCCGTTCATCACACCGTCATCAACAAACCAAACCAGTCGTATGTCGTTCACACCATCTACTCGTGGGAGTGCTGCGCGTAGATCCCCCACAGTAATCTCTCGCCCTCTCCAGACAGATCCAACAGCGAATTATCCCACCCCGTTTTTATCTAGTCAGCCTAAAGTCTCGTCAGTGAGTCACCAGCAATATCCGCCGCGTTCCATGAACCAGCACATCCTTTCGCCGACTGGGGGGCACCACTTCCCCGCTTATCCAACGGCTCGTCAATACGGAACATCCGTGTTGTCCACTGCGGGTTCGGCTAATGCACGTGACGTCCGGTCTCCCGTACCTCCTGCCTCATCCTCTTTGTCTTCAGCTGGCGGACCGCTCGGATCAGGCCACGTCTGCATTAATGGAAAGTAGACCAACGGATAGACAATCTGTTTCTGTCGATGCTTGCTTTCTTACACTATACCTTGGCTCAGCCCAGCTAATCCTTCTCAAAGTGTGCCCGTTCAAGTGGTTGTGCTGTTGTCCGATGCAGTCGTCATAAGTCTGTTCACTCGTTTTGTAGCCTGCTGGTGATGGTGATGGGGCTTCTCATACATTTGCATTTCTCAGCTCACCGGTTTCTATCGGGTCCCTCATCTGTGTTCTTTATGTGCAATTCATTTTGTTTTGATGATGTCTTTTCCAGTTTTCTGATCTATTTTCCATACCTGATTTTATTCTTCAGTTCGAGGCTTGCAGTCGGTCATGTAAACTGATGTGAATTGTGGAAAAGGCCTACTTCTGTTTATTTTATTGGCATTTCAACAATTTTCGGCCCCATGGTGCGCGTGGCAATTTTCTAGTCTTCATGTGGTCGTTTGATCTCACGCGATTTGCTTTTCACTTCGCTCTTACCACGAGACTATCGTTTATCATTTGTCTTCGCGATCGCTTCCCCAGATATCCATATTGCACTTGTATATATTCCAAGTTGTGTATATCCATTTCACTAACACTTTGAATTTCAAGGCCTATATCATGTACATTGCTCGGTCATGGAAATGTATAGCTCATGTTGAAATCTAAATGATAGAACGTCTTCTTAGAAGTCCGCGTTTGGCTTTGTTGGACGTAATCCGTTTACTAACACACCATACCTGGGGTAGATCGGTTCTTCGTATCGTGATATGGTAAATACGAATCACCCGCCGATGAAGTTGTTCGTGTTGAAATCTAGCAAATGACAAGTAAGAAATAGCCCAGTTACAGATTTGGGTTTTCACAGTGGTCGCTAGCTTATCCTCATATACGGTGCCGATGAATAAAGACACCAACAACAAACCGCGCTTCTTCCGGTCTCTTAAGGTAGCAGAACCAAAAATCTATTAGCACCCCACGAAATCTGCCTTCTTGTTTTACTCCCCTTACTAATATGACGACGCGCGCAATTTCCGAGTTACCTGAGAATATCGGTTGGAGTTGACTGGCGGTGGAAAGAATCGAACACATCCCCCGTTTGCGCTGAGATGCTGCGACTTCCGGCACTGGTCACCTAAAATATCGTAAAATAACCAACCTCAAAATTTCGGGGCCAAATTGAAAAAAAGACGCGTCTTATGATAGAGTTGGTTTTCCTAGAAGGTCGTTTGTCAGAGTTCTTCGTGTGATGCTTCGATTTTCTATGAAATGGCAATCAGAGCACGTTGGTGCATGGATAATGGTTGTGCAGACTGAAAACTTCAATGCAACAACTTGTCGGATCTTTTATGAAAATTCAATAGCTGCTGACACTGCTGATACATATTCCGACTTGTGTTAGTATGAAGCGGAAGAAAATTATCTTCGGAACCCTTCGTAGAATTCATCGCTTCAGCTAGCCTTGTCTTGGACATCAGGACGACTGCCCATCAGCAAGTTGTCGACTAGTTTGTTTCAGAGTCAACGCGGTAGAAGTCAGTTTTTCCATCATAAACGGCCCTAGACCATCAATTTTCAACCTCTGGGCTGCCCCAGACCTCTGATCCTCGGTACTTTTGCACGCATCATGTCAAACAGTTGTTTTCTGACTGATACGCTCCCCAACATCGGATTGCATACACTAATGTCCATGGAGGAGCGCCGTACTCTGATTCAGTGAGCGGATCAGTACTTATTTGCAGTATAGGACCGTGACGGTTGTGTTCACGGAGAAACTCTTGACTAGCGTCAAAAAGCAATGTAACTGGAAGGATGCTGTGGGTTTTTTAATGGTCGGTTCGCTAGAGTTGCGAGTATAGGAAAAGTAAAGACTTGCGGTGCTCTAGATAATCACCTGGGCACGTGCCCCCCCCGTCGACAGCTAGGAGAGCGGGGAAAATAATGCTCACTCCATGGAGTAGCGCCGTTGATTTCTAGTGGAGTTTCAGTTGTATGAGCCCGATTTTGTTGTGAATGTAATTCATGACACGATGAGCAGATAATTCAATATCATGAAATCATCCGTCATGCGGAATCAATGTTCAGCTCTCCTTTAGGAAACCGTGGAAGCACTGCAGCGGCTTCATCCTTATGAGGAATTGTCGGCGGTGGGTTCTCCACCGTGCTCAAAGTGAACAAACGATTGAGTTGAACGCCTTAGTTATTAGGCAGTCAGACAGGTTCTTAAAGGTTTGCGGAGTTTCACGTGATGCCGTTGCACCCATTCATTGCTGCCTTGCGTGGCCAATGGCCTCTGGGGTACAGTCACCAAAAAATAAGTTCTCAGTAGGTTACCCAAATGCGAGGAGGTCTTTGAACATGGTCTGCAGAACTTGATCCTTGTTAGTAGCAAGAGATTATGAGACTCAAAAACCCATTCGTCATGGTGAGTTCAGCATTGACGTCACACAATAAGTGGTTTCGCGAGTCACATTCTTCCCCTAACACCGGTCGGTTATTAAATTGACGAACGACATCACCATAGGCCTGGTGGTTTATGATTCATCAAATGGGTCTCCATGCCATGCGCAAAACAATGCGTCAGGGTCCACAGCGTGCTGTACGTCTAGGTGAGCAACATTTGGGATAGCTACGGCATCTCTGTCGTACATCCTGCGAAAAGGATCTTATCGTGTAGTTTTTCACAATAATCCCCTTTCTGGGTGGGGTGCCAGGACCTTTTCGATGCATTATTATTGTTACTTCACTAAGCATGAGCGCAGTGAAGGGATGCTCCACAGCTGCTAGGGCTCACTACTAAGGAGGTGGAAGGAGCGTAACTTGCACGGGGTCGAGGCTCATACAAGAGGGGGTTGCAAGCGTTTGAAAAATAAGAAAACGAGCTGAAGCGCAACAAAGCACATTAGCCACTGTCGGCACTTACTAAACCATAACTGGCGTACAGCCAACTCCTTATAGGAGGAAACAATGAGGGTGACCTGAAACTGCGAGTAGCAAAGAACACCCGACCTGGTGAGACCACACTTGGTTCCGTTCCACTCCAAGTCCCAGGGTCAAGGCCGCGTCCTCCCTCGAGTGAATGGAGCATGTCCCTTCCACCGTATATACGCCTTAAGAATGCCATAAAATCCAAACAGGTGGGGTGCTGTGACGACTTGCAGTTGGTTACTACAGTAACCGGCGGTTCTTGGAATCGATCTGATCCCTCTTCGGGGACAGACGCTTAATCCACTTAGCTATCCCATTTGTAATGTAAAAAACCTAAACACGAAGTTCGAGCTGCCCAGCCACGGGGACGGTTTTGTGTGCAGGAAGCAAATTGATGGGAAATGAAATGATGTTTCCGATTCGGAACCTTTCGAACACAAGCTGAGCGGGATCCTGACACATCACTTTACTAATGGACAGCCAGTCCCATTTTCTGGGAGGTCCTATCATTTGACTATTTCTCAGTACTTGCCGCAGAATTCGGTTCACAGTGATCTCCATCGTGTTGAGTTCTACACTGCGAAAGAATAATCCTATTTATATATAAGTATCGGCTTGAAAGCGAGTATGGTGCCGATGAACACAATTTAAACAATTATACAAAAACGCATAAAAGATAATGAGCAGGGTAATGTTTTGCATTTTTTCGTACACATTCGTGATTTTTCGATCCTTCGGTGGTTTTTACGGAGTACGGCGTACAGCGTTTGTATCAATGACTTCGATTCAGAGTCATGTTCCCCAGCGTCTCCAACCGACGACAATCCTCTTCTCTTGAGCCCCAGCCAAGAAGGCAGGAGATACCAACTGATATCAACTTTGCACCTCGATCTCAAATCACAACCTGGCCGCGGCGTCGCTTCTATTCTTGCCAAGCGCGTGTACATAGAGCACGGAAAGGTAGACGATGAGCAGACACACAGTGCGTATTCAAATTACTAAATGCAATGTAGTGATTGAATTAGTAAGAGGATGACTGTCTATACCCAACCCATGACGACGCACCTTCTCGTTCCTCATCCGATGCTCTCATCAGAATCTAGCAATTGCTCGAGAGATATCGTTGGTCAAACACAGAAAGTTGCCAGGCATCCTCAATACAGAGAGGCCAAGGTAAAGAACACTACAAACAGTGGTGCCGCACACTCTCCTGTTGAAGAAAAGCGGGGTGTGACGGAGGTAACCCTTGTGGTACAAGTTCGAAAAAGCTGTTCTGGCTTTCGCAGTTCTTGGTGCGACCCCTCTAGCAATCTTCGCACTTGGCCATTTAAAGTCACTAACTGCAGCAGATATCATTCGACTATGAGCTTAGCTCAGTATTGCAGGCCAAGACTGTCAGACTGTTTTCTGGGGGCCATTTCGCCCTTTAGTTCCCATCCACTTTGACTGCTTTGTGTATTAGGGAATTGGGCCTCGATCGGTTACTTTCTCTGGCCTTTGCGTGTTTACCGCTTTGGGCTGCGGAATAATTGGAAGTGATGATCTGTGATGTCACAGACTTATGTCCTTGTGAGTGACGTGCTACTGCCGATAAAGACCTCGGTAAATGGTTAATTTTGTGGTCGTCGGTAGTCTTTCCGAATGGAGTTTTTCAACCATCCGCTCTATTCGATCTTCAGGCTCAACAGACCATTGTAACGATTAGCCTTGATTTTCTTATGTGATGTCCCCTGCCAACATTCTCAACATGTGGTCACATCATTAGAAGTAGCCTGGCAAGATGTAAAAATTCAAACAGGTGCACCTTCCATTTACCCTCCCTTACATGAAACAGCAATTGCGCAAACCTACATGCTCTCTCGTTTGGTTATAGCAGCAATGTAGCAAACTGCTGTCTACTGGCGGTCAGATGCTTCGTAATGTAATGACAGCGATGCCAAAAGCGCGTGACTGGTTTCTGAGGCGGAACGATCACACGGCTCACTATCATTTGTAGAAGCGTTCTTTCCCGCCAGCTTTTTACAACTACTGACTGAACCTGGTTAGTACTCTAATACGCTCAAAATGAGGTTTTGTAGTTTGACCCGCGTAACGCGTTGGCTCACACAGTAAGCGGATGAACGTGCTTCTTTAAACTTTACAACTAACTGCCCAGTAGTTGTAATAGTGTTCTGGAAATGTAATCATCTTAACACTGCTCGCCCATTTCTTGCATTTTGATCTTGAGGCAATTACTGGCGAAGACCAAAGAATAATTTCTCAACGTGCACGAAAAACTGGCAGCATGAAACATTTGATATCGTTCAGCTCATCAGTGAAAACCCTCAGGTAAGGTTAACCTGTTTCATTCGTGTTTTTAACCAGCAGCAGCGCAAGCCGATCGTGTATCACGCTGAGGACAGGAGCCCACTGACACACAATGATAAATTTAACGATTTATTTGCATACTGAAATGACAAACTGCGTGTAGTACATGAAACCCATTCATTTTTTCCGTATCCCGAAGGCGAAGTTGTTAGGCGGCACTTGGTGCTGGCATTATAGTTATCGTGGTTTCCATCCGCCGAGGGGGCTTACTTGGGTGTGTCAGAAAAAATAACCGAATTGTCGGAACAAAAATATTGTTTAAAGCTGAGACACAAACAAACGAGTGAACAGTCGGCCATGCATAGTCGCTTGGGCGCAGTTACGTGATACTCGGTCAATCAAAAGGAACAGACGAAATCAAACAATATTCAACTGTGCGAAGATCAATGTGTGTACCACGGCACTTATCTCTCAGGGCGTGGACAAAACGTACTCAAGTGTTTATGGTTTGGCAAATTGCAAAAGGACTAGAGTTGAGAGTTTAGGAGAACGGGTTATGGTTTCGAAATGGACAGGCGGTCGTATAGTTTTTCGATTTGGGAGTGGAAGTTATACACTCAGTCGCTTTTATCAAACAGCACGGGTCATATAATGACCATCAAAATGGAATGATTTTAAACGTTCAATAGTAGTGTCATCCGATCGGTCGATATAACAAATCACTGTAAATAATGCAAAAAGAGTGTGAATATGCCAGCTTTCATCACCGACTTTAGTTGAGTGTGACATGACCGGCTTAAACCAGCACCAACTTTCCCAAGGGTGTTTTTCTAAGGAATGCTTTGCCTTCTATATCAGGCAGCGAGGCTGAAATCGTCTTGGAGTAGACTGATGATAAGGCCAAGCCCAGCAACGACGCACGGGCGGTTCAGCACACTGAAACCTCTGCCGCTTGTAATATGCTGCATGCTATATGCGCGACATTCGAAAAAAAGATTACTTTTGCGAGACAAGCGGGGGCTTGTACCTTTAGTCACCGTTTGCGGTGACGAGTCACCAGTTGAAAGCACTGTTACTTTGCATGGAGGCAAACCGGGAAGTTACAGTCCATTGGGTTCGCGACATTTTCCACTGATCCGTTTCAATCAGCCCATTCCATCTTCCAATCAGCAGATACCAAAGTGAATTGAGAAGTGTAATTTGGTGAACAAGCTCGTTTTCAATTATTCGTACTCATGTCATTACATTTCAATATATTTGGAAGAATTTTTAGGAGTTGCATTAATCAGATACAAATATGGGTGGGGAAGGGATTTGTAGTGTTACATGCATAACTCGAATACAGATGGGCGTGTTGTGTTAATTGTTCTGTGGTCTAGGGTTTGCACTGGGAATAAGGATAAGCCAGGGGAGATAAAGGACAACCACAAATTGTTTTTGAGCACACAATGGAGGATTGTGAAGACAGATCGCGATAGCTTCCACAGTGCTCAAGAGGCGACACTTTGCCAACCTAGACTGTTGACCCCTGACTTTATACAGGGTCCGGAAAGCTTGCGTCACATTCACGGCGTGGTTCATCTGTGCTAGGTGTGAAACGACTGCACTATTAGGTGGCTTAATTGTTCCAGTGCCCAACCATGTAGGGTGGTGCTCACGGATGCATTCAGACAAACGCCTAATCGTGCTACCGATGTGCGTTATAACTAAATTTGATTGTAAAACGTGCCCTGAGAAAGACTACCCACGGTAGGCGAAACGTTGGCGAATCGCATCGATCAACAACGCTGTTTTCTTAACATAATATCATTCACAATGAAAAAAAATTTTCAATACATTCTTTACGTCATTCGGTCCTGATACATTCCCATTTGTGATGACGAGGATATACTCGACAGTTGAGGAAAGAGATCCTCAAATCCGAATTCTAAGTCCAACTGTGCACGCTCGCTATTTGGACAAAAATATTTAGGCTCCAGGTATAAAACTTCTAACAATGTCTTATCTAACTTGAAGTTTGACAAAGTGGGAAAAAATCATTCAGGGTTTTGCGGAAACTCACTCGATAATTTTGATCTTTCCATTCGTTTCGCCAACACTTGTCATCATTCCAACCCTTCAAACATTATACGAATGCCCTAGAAACAAATACAGACATCAGTCGGCTGATTGACTCTCAGCACTCGGAGAAGTACCGGGACCGTTAAAACGACCAGCAACAGAAGTTTTAGATATTGACGTGCAAACTATTACATTTTCGCAATAACTCTTACTTTTATTTTCAAGAATTTTGAATATTGGCGTTTGATAGCACACATTCATAGTTTTGTGAGCTCTGAGCTTGGCGCTTAGATGACAAATGTTCTCGCCATCACTGCGCATTCAGTGACCTTTCCGCTCATTTGCATTTATAGTACTGCTACTCCGAATTCAACCTTGACCTCAAAAGTAAGTCACCCGTGAAAAGTTTACATAGGCGATACCTAGAACTCGTAATGTTGCTAACTTCGGCAATGTGATTTTGAGATGCCTTTTAGCCAGAAACTAGGAAAATTTCCGCTTGTTGGAGATCTCGAGTATTCGACACTGAATTTCTACTTAATTTTAACTTCATAAGTCACCCCCAAACTTCGTACAGTTGCCCGTATCATCGGGAGCGTGGAACCAATGTCACGTCTGACTGAGTTCGTCAGAACTTCAACGTTTTTTAGTGAGTTGTGATTTGAGTCCACTGGAGTTTTTGTTCCTTATGCATAATTATTTCTGTGCAGTAGACTGCTTATTTGGTCCAGCTCGACGTCCCTGTTGATGGAATTCGTTGTAGAATGCCAAGCCTTCAGAAACACTCTTGGATGTCCTGTACTTGCCTGCTCCAGAGTATGAACCGCATCTAGATTGAATGTATGTCTTTCCTGATCCTCGTGAACCAGTATTACTAAAAAAGAATCACATTTTCTTGTGACAAGTTCGTGTTCCTGTATTCGTATGGCAAGTTTTCTTGCGGTGGCCTCAGTGCTCTAAAATGGAGAACTATGTGAATCCCATACATTGCACTGATAACCTGACGGATAATTCATCTGGAAGTTGGTTGGACAATTATCAGCTAAATTTGACATCAGTTGGTTTGCTAGTGAAGGTGTAGGCGGAATAGTGAGTGATAAATATTGACGAAGACAGGGCAAAAAGTGCGATATTGTTGCATGAGTGTGTGTCAAAGCGATTAATACTAACATTGACGGTTCAAATTCAGAGTATTAAGAGCATAAACTACGCCAGGGACGGTAATACCAATTTTTGCGCGAGCCCAAAGCCGTCATCGATTGTCCCCAGAATCTGTTGTTGCTGTTTTTGGCAGTTTAAGCCCTATTAGCACAAATTTCTCGACTTCAGCTGCCAGTGTCATATTCCATCGCTTGACCGTTTACGTTGCTCTGAAGAGCAGATACATCAAGGAACGATGAAACAAAGCGTGTGCGCTATATTTCCGTCGACATGATGGAAAGAGAAGTATTAGGATTAAATGACCAGCTCACTAGATTGTCTTTCAAATCTGATGTCCGATTGGGTGGAAAGAACATCGTTGTTTAAGCGGCTTGGTCAATTACGCCAGTGACCAGTGCGCATGATACGTTTTTTCGCAAGCGTATCTGTAATTACGAATGGTGAGGGGAACCTCTGAGGAAGCACAACTTGAAAACAAACTCATTTTCAGCGATTCATGTCACAACGAGACTACACCTTGTTGCGGTGTGACGGCTTGCGTGCCTCCATGGCCCAACGAGCTATACAAGATGGCTTATCTCAAGCCGGAGATCCAATCATGCCTTGAAGATCAATGGGTAGAGGCCTGATGAAGTAGTCTCCTGGTCCTCCCAGTCGGTGGTTGAACTGAGTTGGCAGCTTAGTCGGAAAAACGAGTGGAAGAATAATTGATCTAAGCAGATGGGCTTCCACTCACCTATACGCTGCTGCCTTGTGGTCAGGCTGTTATTAGAGCCAAAGACTTTGGTTGAGAAACCTAATCATTCTTCGGCTTAGTGGCTGGACTCTAAAAATATCCATCCACCGATCCCCATAAGTTACACGTCTACAAATAATTCCGTACTGCATCGGTCGTGGAGCAGGATAATCAGGACCGCGCTGCCAATTGCGTCCAGCGCAGGTGGCATGGGTAGTGATAAGTATGCTACTGCTCAGAGTTCCCTCTCTTTTATTCAACCTGCCTCTTCTGTCTCCAACCCAATCTGTTTGCCCCTTCTGCCTACCCATAGTATCTCCATTGATAACATGCCCAATAGTCGCAACGGTTCATTGTCAAATACTATAGTAAGTGGTTTCCAGTCTGCCAACTCAAATTTCCTCAAGCGTCATCAACCTCTGAATCTCGGCTCCTTCAATGTGCACACCTTAATGCAGGATGGCCAACAGGCATGTTTGGCTCTGAAGGTGGACTCACTTTCGATTGATGTCTGCTGCGTGAGTGAAACACGAATTCAGGATTCGAGTAGAGTAATTCAACTAACTGCGCCAAATGTCTCGAAAAGATATCTCTGCACACTTCAGGAGACGAAGCAGCTTAGGCTGTGGGTCAGCTTTGTGTAGGAATAGTTTTAAGTGAGAAGGCAGAAACAGCCCTATTACACTGGATCAGTCAACAGTCGCTTGTGCGCCGTGAGACTCCAGTGATCTGTCGGTGTCCAGAAGGATAGTAGTGTTAAGCGTAGTTTATTTGTTATCTCGGCATACGCCCCTACAGACTGCAGCACTGACACGGAGAAAGACGAGTTTCATGATGACATCGTCACTCTAGTTCGGAAGAGCAATTGCTCTGACATTGTAGTGGTAGCAGGCGACTTTAATGCACAAGTTGGAAAACTTAGTGAATCGGGATCCTATTTAGGCGGGCGGTGCGCTTTGCCTGTTCAGCGAACGGACAACGGGGAAGGACTTCTCTAATTCTGTGCATTCAATAGCCTATTCCTATCTAGTACAAATTTCCGACACAGTTCGCGTCGCACAGCGATATGGCGCTCTAGCTCGACAGGTACTTTGAGTCAGATTGACCATATCGCAGTTAGCTACTGTTGGCGCGGTTCTGTCCAGAACTGTAGGTCGTACTGGACCACGTACGTCAAATCGGATTATGCGCTAGTTTAAATGTGATTTTTGCTGCAGCTCAACGGCCATCGACGCAGGCCACAAATCCGATGGGCTGTCGAACGTTTGTCTGATTCGGCTGTTCGCAACAGCTATGAGCAGAAACTGTTTGAGTAACTAAGAGCTGCGACGACCAGTGGGATCAAATTAAACAGGCTATGCATTTGGCATCAGATTTCGCCTGTGGTCCTAGATCTAGTGTTCATCATAGATAATGAATCACGCAACGATCGATTGGTCTAATGGAGCAAAAAATTCCAGCTTTCTAAGTGCAAACGGGTGAATAAGGTGCGTCGACGGTTGCATCATCAGTTGACGATAAGCCTTAAAAGTGACCTTGGGAACTGGCGGGTTAAGAGAGCCGAAGAGATGGAGGAAGCGGCGCTTCCGGTAACAGTCAAAGACTGTTTAAGCTTATACGCGACAGCGGTGGGTGGCGAAGTTCGGTTAGTAAAGTCGTGTGCGATAGGAATGGAGAGCTAATTCATGGTGGACAACAAATTCTGGACCGCTGGGGCGAGCGCTTCAAGGATCAGTTTAGCTGGCCACACGCTAACATATTAAGGACGACGTCTGCAGCTGCGAATCCCTGGGAGGTGTCTGTCAACCCCCAACGGATTTGGAATTGGAGTCGTTATCGTGCGGTAAGCCACTGATTGCACTCATCTTCAAGAAATGCGCATGGGGTGACTGTAGCAATCATAGTGGGATTAGTTTAATTCCGATAGTTACTAAGATGTAGGCTTCGATAATGCTGCGTCGTTTGACACCAATTCGCGAAAATAAGGTCTGCGAACGGCAGGCCGGATTTCTTCCAGATCGAGGTTGCATCGACTAGATATTCACTATTCGCTCTATGGTCGTAGTTTTTCTCGACTTCAAAGGTGCTTTCGACTCAGTGAATCGGGCAGCAGTAATCTGTGCTCTCCACCGGAAGGACATGCCAAAGAAGTTCGTAAACCTGTTGCGAGCATTGTACTCGCATATCTATGGTCGCGTGAGGGTATGCGGTAAAATATCAAGTCCATTCAAAACGACTAGTGGCGTTCGACAAGGGTGTCTTATCTCTCCATTCCTGTTCAACTTCGTCATGGACGAGGTGATGGAAGGTGCTTTAAGTCTTCAGATGGTAGCAGTTGAACTGCGAAGTGGTGGGAAGCGATGCGACCTAGATTACGCAGATGGCGTTTTGTACCTGCTCCAGTCTGCGAACCATGCACAACGCGCACCTGAGAGACTCTCGAGATCCGCCGCACGGTTTGGATAGATCGGCAGATGGATTGACAAACAAAAAGATAGTTAGATAGATAAACAGATAGAAAACAAGATCGATGGATAGATAGTTTGATTCAGAGAAAGAGAGAGAGAGAAATACATACATAAATAGACAGAAAAAGAGAGATAAACAGATAAATAGATACAGAAATAGACAGACAGATAGATAGATAAATACATAGATAGATAGACAGATAAATAGATAGAGAGGTAGATATATAGATATATAGGTAGATCGATAGATACATAGACAGATAGATGGAAAGATAGGGAAATAAATACATAGACAGATACATAGATCGATGGTTAAACAGATGCATACACAGATATATAGGTAGATCGAGAGAAATATAAATAGGTAGACAGTAAGATAAATAGAGAGAGAGGTAACCAGACAGATAGAAAGATAGATGGATAGATGGATAGATACATAGATGGATAGATACATAGATAGACAGACAAATTGATAGACAGATACATAGATAGATAGATAGATAGATAATTAGATAGATAGATAGATAGATAGATAGATAGATAGATAGATGGATAGATAGATAGATAGATAGATAGATAGGTAGGTAGATAGATGGGTAGATAGGTAGATAGATAGATAGGTAGACAGTTAAACAGACAGACAGACAGATGCAACCCCCTTGCACAAGCTGACCATATGGTGAATTTCAACATCGCAACGTTATTCGGCTGACTCTCTGCGCCCTCTAATGGAATACCTTGTTTCATTGGCACATCCAGATTGATAAACATTATGTCACGTTAGCAAGATTCACGATGCCGAATAGAGGAACAAACAGACGGTTAGTGCACCAAAACGAACAGAGCTAGCGATCCTACTCAATTATTGATTCACGTTTTACACGAATTGCTAATGGGATCGAAACATCACAATAAACGTTATAACTTAGTGTACGCATTTTAACCTCTACAAATACATATTGTATATATATATATATATTATATATATATATATATATGCAAACGCCTAATCAACTCAGCCGAAGGCGCCATTTAATTCGAGGAAAGCCGTTAATGGCCGGCGACGGTGAGCATGTCGTGTTCCAACTCACAATCAAAAGGTAAAGGTATATTCGACTGCACTTCGAGCGGACTGAATTCCAGCCGGCTACTCACGGACGGTCCTGTCGCGCACTGCAGCCTTACAGCTGAGTAACATGGAGCGTAAGATCTCGGAATTAGACTATTTTCATGACAATAACTATAATCATTATTCTTGCAAACGCAAACGACGTTAGACTCTACCCTTGACTGAAGAATACACTTCTGGCTTCAAATGTCACGGAGCAAAGCGGTCTGAGAACAAGTGAAAACGTTCGTCGGGACTAGTCTCTCTTCAGTTCTTTAGTAGTCGAACGTCCGATCATAACTCCGTCTCTGCTGGGAGATCAAATGACACCGCGCTTTTTGACGTCGGAGTAACCACATTAGGGCGTGGCCAGCCAAACTGCTTCTTGAAGTATTTGACTGAACTCTTCCCCTTTGCGATGAAAATGCTCCGCATTCCCCTCGCATATCGTCATGTTGTCCAAGTTTGCTGTCCACCAAGGCCACATACTAAACTTAACAGTCTCTCACAGTTGCCTAAAGCCTATGATATTTACATTTTTTAGCTATTTTGATCAGTTTTCGCAGTCCTTAAAGATGACCGTTCCTTGACCTTGTGAATACCGTCTAATCTCATGCATCTTTTTACAGTCTGAGAGTTGACGTTCTTGTCCAACTTGAGTGAGTGACCCTCAAGAGGCCCAGTGTCTTTGATGGAAAACGGAGCTAAAACCGCGGAAGGAACTTGCTGTCAAGTGCACGCCCCGTCTGTTAGGGTTAGAGTGCCCACTTATTTTGCCATTAAACGGAGTTTCTTGTTAATCTAGTGGTTCCTGCATATAACGGATGTCAACATTTGGGTCCGACAAACGTAACACGGGTAACCGGGTTTGCATCGATAGCCCATGAGTTGAAGCGAAAATATCACTAAAGCTAATGCAGGATCCGACTTTACGTGCGCGCGTCAGCAGGCTCTCAAGTGTTGGACAACACAGCCGGCGGAAGCATTCTGAGATATAATCTACCCCGGATATTTGTCCAGTCAGAACGCCAGTTCGCTGCACGGCGCTAGCTGTGCAGTAAACTCAGGCTAGATTTTTACTTAAACGCGGTTAAATACAATATCAAAACCTCTGAATACAGACAAACCATAAGGCGGGGAGAACAAAGTATGTAACAAAAGAATTCACAGAAGGGAGGTTTCGGAAGTATTGTAAAGAACTTGACTAACAGAGCCCTAAGAAGAGACGTGTTCAAGATAAGAAACCAAAAACACTGAGGACAACAGTGACGATTCATGTTCGTAATTGAGTGGCCAAAAGAATGAATCGCTCGGTGGATTTTCTTAATGCTAATGCGAGGCTAAAAACGGGAACACTGGAAAAGGAAAAACTAGTTTTAGGATTGTAGGATCGGGGAAACAAAACTCACAGGTTCCTCGTTTGCTTCTTGCAAGTTAGGAACAAGCGGCTGTTAATCACAGAGCTACTGAACGCTTTTACAGCTGCAGAACCGGATGCATAATGTGATCTACCGATGGTAGACCAACATTTTGGTCCCTTAGTAGAGCAGCCCTAGCAATTTCTGTCCTTCCTACTTCCGCCCGTCTATAGTTCATCCAAAGATCTTGTATGTGAACCACACTAGAATGCTGAGGGTTTTGCTTCCCCAATTGTCTCTAATTCTTGATCTTATACTCCTAAAACTCCGTTTTTCCTCTCCCACTATTTTCATCTTAACCCCGCATGAGCATTAGGAAGATCTAACAAACGATGCATTCTCTAAGCGCTTTCAAACTACTTAATCCTTTTGCTGAGTTTGGCACAAAGATCCTCTGGTGGAACCACCCATATTCAGGTAGCCCCGATTATTGCGTCGTGGGCATCAAGTCTCCACCGTAAGAAACCCATCTCCATCCGAATCGCTGAGGTCCTTTCCAAGCCAGTTCCAGTGAATGCTGGCGTTCCCCAAGACTTAGTACTACTTTCTATCCAGTTTCTTTTATATATTGAAGATCTGTCCACCACCTCTAGCCCAGTCCATTCCATTGCCGATGATGCCACTTTCCGTTGTCCACTTTCTTAACGCAATTCTCGCCACAAAAATACGGACATTCACTTCAACTGTTGTCATCAGCGTGTTTTTAGTCCCTAGTCAGAAACAAATCTCCTTTTGGATGTACAACGATCAGACACTTAATAATTACAACCTATCTGAAACATAAATCGTCCTTCACAGATTTGTGCTTTTGACTCGACTGATTAACATTCCACAAATGCTGCTTTTCTAACCGGTTTATGAACTACTTTTTCAATATACTGATCCTTTTTTATACCACATCTTTATTCTCACGCTGATTACATTTAGGTTTTCTATTTTGCCCTGGACCCTTGCTCGCCTTCCTCTGGAGTTTAAAGTTCAGAGTTGCTTCGCATTTAAATACCACAGTCACGTATGATGCAGAGCTGTCTGCAATGGGAGTTAAAAACCACAGAGAACGGACCACAGACCAGTAAAATTTCCCAAGGCGGGCCTAGATCCAAGTAATTACGAATGAACATCTCAAAAGACGGAATATCACTGGCAATTGCCAAATAATCAATGGATATACATGTTTTCATGTATATATCTTGCAAGTCCTTCCGAGTAGCGTGTGGGATTGATATTTTTCTTTGACTAAATACCCTTCGGACCCCACTTTTAACCCACCAATCCCAGGTCCTCCGACCAACCTCGCAGACCACCAGAATCGAGTTTTGCTTACAAAAGAGCTCGTTGGTGATCCATATCCATCGTCGTACCCAGAGTTTGGACCCGGGCACTTTCGCATGGAATACACGCGTCTGGACGTTTACCCCAGGCCGAGGACCGAGAATATGATCACCATGACGAAAAAATATTTATCTTAGGCATATTAGGCTTGAAAATCGCTTATGACCAGATCCCGAAAAAGAAGAAAAACCTTTATGGCTCTCGAGCACGTGGACGTCTTTTCCAATTCCGTTGTATCCCGTTCCGAATGATTAGCGGAGCAACATGCTTCCAGCGAGTGAAATAAATGAATGATCCAAACCAGACGAAACCTATACGTTGGTAGCCTGCGTATAAGAAACCAAAGAACTTAACAGCAACTCAAATGAACTGTGGTGGGTTGTTAAAAAGTAAAACATAACACGCAACGAAAGCAGCCAAGTAAGCCACCCGGGATATGAAATTTTCAGTAAATCCACTGGACCATGAGATTGAACCCTGACGTGATCTGACAGTTTGTGCCTCAATGACTCAGCGATATATATATATAGTAGTCGTTTATCTGCAACCGATGATTCAGTCAGGCGTGGAAGGTCAAGCGATAAAGTTCTCACGAAGTAGTTCCACTGGTCCTCCAGGTTGGGGACTGATTTGGGTTGGCAAATCAATCGGAAGAATCATCAGAAGAGTAACCGATGGATTTCAACCCAGCCACCAATGGATACCTTGCGGACACGCCCTTGTCAGAACTATAGGCTTTGGTTGAGGACCCAAATCGTTCCCTTGCTTAGCGGTTAGGCCCCCTTACAATACCCATCAAGCACTTCGCCTGAGTCCTACGTCTACAAAGAATCTTACAGTGCATCGGTCGTCGCATGGGGTAATCAGAAGTGCACTGCCTACTGTGTCAAGTAGGGTGGGTAGGGGTAAATATCCTACTTCTCAGTCCCCTCTTGTTTATTAAACCTGTTTTGTCTCCAACCGTCTCTCTTATGACCTCTCTGCCTACCCATATTGCCTCTAATGATAACATGGCCGCAAACTTACGAAAAGATAGATGTGCTAACCGTCGCCTGTTTGTCATCTTTCCATAAGTTGCCATGGAATGCAGCGCTGATGCACAAAAAGAATTCAGTGAGGAATTCGTCACTTCTATTCACAGGAATAAAGGCCCAGACATTGTAGTGGTGGCAGGTGATTTTAGTGCACAGGTTAGAAAACTTAGTGCATTAGAAACTTGTTTAGATAGGTACTTCGCCTTCCTCGCTCGGTGCACGGATAACAGGTACGGGTTTTTCCAGTTTAGTGCATTCAGTGGTTTATTCCTGTCGATCACGAATCTCCAACAAAGTTCGCGTAGAACAGCGACATGGTGCCGTAACCCCATGAATAACCTTGGCCAGACTGATCACATCTCGGTAAGCCACCGTTGACATAGTTTTGTCCAAAAACTGCAGATTTTACTGGTCCATTAACATGTTTTAATGAAACTTTTCAATTCAGTGGCCGTCGATGCAAAATGAAACCCGGTTAGTCGTAGAACATCTGCCCGACCCAGATTTTGGTGTTAGTTGTGAAAAGAAATTAGTAGACCAGTTGTGAACCCTGAGAAACAGCAGTGCTGATGAGCAGTGAGACCAAATGAAAAAGGTGGTGCATTTGACAGCAAGTTTCGCCTGCGGTCTAAGATCCAGCAACCATCAAGGATACCGGATTTCTAATAAAGGCCACTCCGTTAACTGGAAGCAGGTGAATACGATACGTTGACATCTAGAGCGCCCTCAGAAGGAAAGTGAAAACTGATGGGTTAGGATAGGTGATGGAATGGACGTAGCAGCTGCTTCCGGTAACAATTAAAGATCGTTTAAGCTTATACACAACATAGGTGGGCGGAAGACTTCGGCCAGTGAAACTGCGTGCGACAGAAACAGAGCCCACTAACAGCATGCAGCAGAGGATCGATCACTGAGCTGAACACTTCAAGGAGCAGTTCAGCTGGCCGCGCACTAATGTAGTTACTCTGACGACCACAACTGTGAATCCTTGGAAGATATCTCTCAATCCGCCAACGGAATTTGCAGTAGGGTCGGACATCCGATTAATGAAGAGGGGAAGTATCCGATCCTGACGAACTATCTCCACTTCTTTTCAATCTGGGTGAAAGGGCCCTGATAAGTCTATTAACTCCTCACTCTGTGATATATGGGACGAAGGGCATATTCAGTTATCGCGGGGCAGGTCACTGATTATACCCACCAAAGGATTGTAGCAACTATTGTGAGGTCAGTTTAATTCCGATAATCACCAAGGTTTTGGTTCCGATGATGGTGCGCCGTTTGACGTCGGTTCACGCGAGAAACGCCGCGAACAACAGACGGATTTCGCCCAGGTCAAAGTTTCATCGACGTTTTTTTACTCACCGGCAGTTACTCGAAACACACCAGGCATGCCGCTGTCCTAAGAACCTAGTTATCCTTGACTTAACAAGGCCCTTTCGGCTCAGTCGACCGAACAGCGTTACTCAGCGCTCTTTGTGACGGCTTGCGTGCCTCCATGATCCAACGAGCTATACAGGATGGCTTATCTCAAGCCGAAGATCCAATCATGCCTGGACGGTCAATGGACAGAGGCCTGACGAATTAGTCTCCCGGTCCTCCAAGTTGGGGGTTGATCCGAGTCAGTAGCTTAGTCGGAAAAACGAGTGGAAGAATATATGATCCCAGTAAATGGGCGCTCACTCAGCTATTCCCCGCCTCCTCGTGATCAGGTTCTTGTTGGAACCAAAGGCTTTGGTTGAGAACCCTAATCATTCTTCTGCTTAGCGGCTGGACTCCCTAGCAGTACCCGTCCATCAAACCCCATGAGTTACACGCCTACAAGTAATTCCATACTGCATCGGTCGTGGAGCAGGATAATCAGGACCGCGCTGCCAATTGCATCCAGCGCAGGTGGCATGGGTAGTGATAAGTATGCTACTGCTCAGAGTTCCCTCTCTTTTATTCAACCTGCCTCTTCTGTCTCCAACCCAATCTGTTTGCCCCTTCTGCCTACCCATAATATCTCCACTGATAACACTCCCGATACTCGCAACGGTTCGTTGTCAAGTTGTTTAGTAGATGGTTTTCAGTCTGTCAGCTCACATTTTCTCAAGCCTAGTCAGCCTCTGCATCTGGGTTCCTTCAGTGTGCGCACTTTAATGCAGACTGACCAACAGGCGTGTTTGGCTCTGACAGTGGACTCACTTTCGATTGATGTCCGCTGCGTGAGTGAAACACGAATTCAGGATGCCGGTAGAGTAATTCAACTAAGAAAGCCAAACGCCTCGTCAAGATATTTTCTTCGCACTTCAGGAGACGAAACAGCTCAAGCTGTGGGTCAACGTGGTGTAGGAATAGTCTTGAGTGAGAAGGCTGAAGCAGCTCTTTTAGACTAGATCCCAGTCAAAAGTCGCTTGTGCGCCATGAGACTACAGGGATCAGTCGGCGTCCAGGATAGTAGTGTTAAGCGTAGTTTATTTGTTATCTCAGCATACGCCCCTACAGACTGCAGCACTGACATGGAGAAAGACGAATTTTACGATAACCTCGTCATTCTTGTTCGGAAGAGCAATTGCTCTGACATTGTAGTGGTAGCAGGCGACTTTACTGCACAAGTCGGAAAACTTGGTGCATCGGAGTCCTGTTTAGGTGGGCGATGCGCCTTGCCTGCACAGCGAACAGACAACGGGGAAAGACTTCTCCAATTCTGTGCAGATAATCATTTATTCCTATCTAGTACGAATTTCCGACTCCGTTCGCGTCGCACTGCGATATGGCGCTCTAGCTCGACAGGTACTTTGAGTCAGATTGACCATATCGCAGTTAGCTATCGCTGGCGCGGTTCTGTCCAGAACTGTAGATCATACTGGACCACGTACGTCGAACCGGACCATGCGTTAGTTTTAATGCGATTTGTGCTGCAGCTGAATGGCCATCAACGCAAGCCACAAATCCGATGGGCTGTCGAACGTTTGTCTGATTTGGCTGTTCGCAACAGCTACGAACAGAAACTGTCCGAGGGACTAAGAATTGCGACCAGTAGCAATGTAGACGATCAGTGGGATCAAACTAAGCAAGCGATGCATTTGGCAGCAAATTTCGCCTGCGATCCCAGACCTAGCATTCATCAAAAACACTGGATCTCGCAAGCGTCGCTAAGTCTAATGCAGCAAAAATGCGAGCTGCCTAACTGCAAGGAAATGAATAAGATGCGTCGGCAGTTGCAGCGTCAGTTGACCATAAGCCTTAGGAATAACCACGAAAACTGGTGGGTTAAGGTAGCCGAAGAGATGGAAGTGGCGTCCGCTTCAGGTAACAGTCAAAGACTGTTTAAGCTTATACGCGACAGCGGTGGGTGGCGGACTTCGGTTAGTGAAGTCGTGTGCGATAAGAATGGAGAGCTCATCCATGGTAGACAGGAAAGACTGGACCGTTGGGCAGAGCATTTCAAGAATCAGTTTAGCTGGCCATTCGCTATCGTATCTAGTCCGACGTCTGGAGCTGTGAATCCTTGGGAGGTGTCACTTGATCCCCCAACGGAAGTGGAAGTGGAGTCGAATATTCGGCTTCTGAAGAGGGGAAAAGCTGGAGGTCCCGACGACTCCTCAGTTCTTTTCAAATTGGGTGGAGAAGTGCGGATGAAATCACTTACCTCCTTGCTTCGTGATATTTGGAACAAGGAGCGTATCCCACTATCGTGGGGTAAGTCACTGATTATACCCATCTTCAAAAAGGGTACACGGAGTGAACGCAGCAATCATCGTGGGATTAGTTTAGTTCCGATAGTTACTAAAGTGTTAGCTTCGATAATGCTGCGCCGTTTGATACCGATTCGCGAGAGTAATATCCGCGAACAACAGGCCGGGTTTCGACCAGGTCGAGGTCGCATCGACCAAATATTCACTCTTTGACAGATACTCGAAACGTGCCACAGACACCGCCGCCCTACGATCGTAGTCTTCCTCGACTTGAAAGGTGCTTTTGATTCCGTGGATCGACCAGCACTACTCAGTACCCTCCATCGGAAGAATACGCCAACGAAGTTTGTGAACCTGTTGCGAGCATTGTACTCGTATATCTATGGTCGCGTTAGGGTATACGGTGAACTGTCAGGTTCATTCGAAACGACTAGTGGCGTTCGACAAGGGTGTCCCATCTCTCCATTCTTGTTCAACTTCGTCATGGACGAGGTGATGGAAGATGCTTTAGGAGGTCTTCGGGATGTAGGAGTCGAACTGGGAAGTGCAGGAAAGCTATGCGACCTAGATTACGCAGACGACGTCGTGTGCCTGTTCGAGTCTGCAGACCATGCACAACGGGCACTAGATAGACTGTCGAGATCGGTTGCTCGGTTTGGCATGCGCTTTGTACCTTCAAAGTGCAAAGTACTGTTACAGGACTGGACGACAGCAGCGCCGAACTTGATACGGCATGGAGAGGAGCTGACGATTGTGGACCGTTTCACCTACCTTGGTAGGTGCGTGTCTAACGATGGTAGCTCGGGATTGGTGGTAAGTATGCGTATATCCAAGGCTCGGGCAGCTTACGCTGGATTAAAGCACTTGTGGCGTCGGCCTGATATTTCACTGACGTTGAAAGGTCGTGTGTACTGTGCTGCAATGCGCTTAGTTTTGTTGTACGGTTGCGAGACGTGGAGTATGCGTGTGGGTGATGTTCGTCGGCTGGAGGTTTTCGACAACCGATGTTTACGTAGTATGGCTAGGATTAGATGGAGTGACCGGGTGAGTAATATTGAGGTTAGGAATCTCGTATTGGGTGCCACTTCTGAAAATAGCTTATTTCAGCGTATGAAACTTAGTAGACTACGCTGGTTGGGTCACGTGTTGCGTATGACGAATACTCGTCTACCATACCGTGCCTTATTTTGTGTTCCTCCTAAGGAATGGAAGAAGCCATGTGGAGGCCAACAGATGACGTGGCAACGTGGGATGAGGAAATGTACAGCGAACCTAGGTAAAGTAGGTATCTCACGCTTTCGTGGTTGGGGTCCGAAAGACTCGTCGACTTGCTGGCTGGAGACACTGAAGGAAATGGCAGTGAACCGTGAACAGTGGCGATCGCGCTGTCATGTTCTATCGAATCAGGATGATTGAAAGAGTGCGTTTGTACAGTTAGGCCGTGTTCCGTGTGTTGGCTGCAGCAGCATCTTATCTTTTCCCGCTTGTGTAGGTCCACTCCCTGTTCCCCTTGGATATTCACTTTTTTATATAGACGTCTAACTCTGGGGAAAGGCAGCGGTCAGTGAGGCTTGCCTTGCTGTTTAACGCTGAACGATGATGATGACGACAATGAACTATCATTCAGGACGACTGCCGGTGTTTAACAAGTGAACTATCTCTTCATTCTTGTTTCACTTTGTCAGTCACGAGGATGTTTTAAAGGGTTTTCAAGTTGCAGGCGTCCAACTGGCAAATAATGAGGAGCTGTGCGGCCTAGATTACATACACGACATGGTGTGTTTGTCCGAACCCACGGAACATTCACTGAACAGAATGGTGAAGGTTGTAGCTCTATTTGACATGTTTTACATCTTCAAAGTGCAATGATGTGACAAGACTGGACGGCAATAGTCCCGAACTCAATACTGGATGGAAGGGAACTAACGATTGCCAACCACCTTTTTTTTATCTCCGTAGCTATGTGACGAAGGATGGTAGCACCGCAGTAGAGGTGAACACACGTATACTCAAGGACCGACCTACGTACACAGGCCTAAAGCACTTGTGCCGTTGGCCCAATATTTCACTGAAGCTGAAAGGTCGTGTGCTATCCCGCCTCGCGTTCAGCTTTACTGTACCATTAGGAGACATGAAGTCTGTGCACTGAAGATGTTCGTCGGCCAGAGGTTTTCAACCACCGATGTTTATGCACTATCGCTAGGACTGAATGGTTACCGAGTGAGTAGTGTGGATGTTAGGAACCCAGTACTAAGTGCAAGTTGAGATTATTCTATCACAGCGCATCACCTCCGGTAGCCTTCGGTGGTTGAGTCGCGTGTTGCGTATGGTGAACACCCACACCCCATTTTCCAATACTCTCTTCTCACGAATTGGGAACGTTCATGTGGAGATCAACAAATGACGCGACAGCATGTAACAGGATGCACAGCAAAATTAGATAAGGTGAGAATCCTGAGTCCTTGTGGTTGGAATGCAAAGGATCAGTCAACCAGCTGCTCGGAGACACCGAAGGATATGGCAGCAAACCATGAATAATGATGATGGTTGTCAATTTCTGATGAGGAAGAATGACTAGAAAAATGCATCTTTGTGTTGTTGGAACTCATTTCGCATGTTGGCTACCACAGTACTTCCTTTTTCACGCTGATGTAGGTCCGATTCCGCTCGTATATTCATTCCATAACGTAATACTAGGTGAACGCCAGCGGTCGTTGGGGCTTGTTGTTGTTCACCGATAAACGATGATGACGACGATGGTTGGATCAGCTTCTTATAGTTTTCCACTTCCGCCAGTTCTGTTATCACCCACAAATGTGCGATCTCAGCAGCGCGTGGTCGGATTACTTTCGCATTATTCCGAACAGATATCTCGCTTTTCTGAGATATCTCCTGACCAATAACAATTTTCGTATTCGATTCTTAGATGGCCACAAAGATAGCGCTGCGAGGTAGCAACTAGAACCACAGTATGTTGGTGCGATGTTAATGGTTGCGCAAACCGAAAACACTCAATTCATCAACTAGTATTAGGACCCATCCATCAAACCCTACCTACCATTCTACATGGCGGCCCGATTGACGGTAAGCTTAATGCATTTATACAAACAAATTCGCTAAACGAATCAGATCTACCCTGTGATGCTCAGCTATCTTTATCCTCGGCAGACACCCACAAAGAATTATTTTGGTACATTTTAGTAGTAGGAGATTGAATGTTTACATGAAATAATTCACCATGTGATATCATCGCCCAACTCACCATAAAGAAACCATGGAAGCACTGTACAGCTGTTTCATCCTTGTTAGGAATCATCAGCAGTGCATATCCACCGCGCCTCAACTGGGACGCGAACCCGAACAAGGACGAACGATTCTGAGTCGAACGCCTTAGCCATTACGCTACCGGGCAGGCTCTGAACGGTTTGCTGAACTTCACCACACGATGTCGCACCTATCCGTGACTGATTTGCACGGTTACTGTCCGTTAGCTCACAGCGATCGACCCCTACTGATAGATGACTTCTCTGCAGGTAGCCTAAGTACGACGAAGGCTTTGGGTATGACCTACAGAGCTTGATTACTTGGCACATTTTAGTAGCAGGAGATTGAATGTTTACATGAAATAATTCACCACGTGATATCATCGCCCAACGTTCGTCCCGGGTTCACGTCCCAGTTCGGGCGCGGTGGATATGCACTGCTGATGATTCCTAACAAGGATGAAACAGCTGTACAGTGCTTCCATGGTTTCTTTATGGTGAGTTGGGCGATGATATCACATGGTGAATTATTTCAATTCTTATCTTCTCACGGACAACAAAGGACTCTCTCCTGCAATCCGCTCAATTGTGAAGATAGACAAATCGTCTCACAAACACCGTGTTTTTAACGCAAAAAAGCATTTGCTCTATATTCAACTCATGAATCGATTCTATCTCCTTTTCTTGCTAACTCCTGTGAGATGCAAATCGAGCAAACATTAAAGTTCGTTTATCAATCACTCACTGATCGACTCTTCTCCCGGCTGATTTGATCGAGCGTTACTGTTTGACTTTCTCATGTGGCGTTTTCGTTCAAACTAACGACTGAAACAGTCGGCGAAATGTCACTGCAGAAGCGTTGATCTTTGACCAGAGTGATGGATAACTGGAGTCAAAATCTACTACCCTTATACACCATGACTCAGTAGCACGGAAAAACTAGTTAAGGAAAGTGTGGCATATTTCGTATTTTGTCAATCGTGCATTCCAGTACCCCATTCGCACCTCGTAATTTTGCGATAGGCTCCTTATGAATTCCAGCGCCCGCACATCCCTTACCAGTTCAACTGAGTCTAACATCTAGATCTCCAATCTTTACGCTGTGACCTGCGAACGGTTTGACTCAACTGTCATAACAAAACTCCACTTCGGTACGAGCAACGATTGAAAGCGAAGGAGCCACCATAAGCAGAGAGATCTAAGCAGTGTTTGTTTTCCTTTCCTCTTTCTTTCTCAGTTATTTTCACCCTCGCTGATTTCCATGGCACGTGAGCTGCACACAGACCTCCACCCTCGCTATCATCCTTGTCCTTTGTAAATTGCCATACGTGTGCCTCGAATCATAGGTTCCTTTACCTTCAGATATTTGAAGTAATGACCTCTTAAGTTCAGTTCCGGAGAGACTGATTGCTACGGCCTTAATGCAGACAATCGGATTACAGGAACTCGCCAGTCTTCGATTACCATTAAGTGATACTAAAAACGCTGACTGGTTCACACTGTGTGCACAAATGAGTAAAAAGATGGACGTACGGAGCACACTATGCTTAAGCTAAGTTGGGAACGCATGGCGTAGCCACAATTACCGCAGAGCGGACAGAAAGTGGGACGACAATTGTGGCACGGCTACACTTATGTTAACAAGATAAAACATGACTACATAAACATGTACGGTTCATAAGACTGCATTCCATCTTATGAGCACCTTAACATACTACTTATAATCTGCCAGCCAGCATTGGCAAAGATCGCAAGGGCAGGCAGTGGCGACTAACTTTACCAGGTGGAAAAAACTAAATCATCGGTTGCTAAAATAAAAACAGGCATGAATAGTCCGACATACCTAACTGGCTAAAAGATCAGCAGAGAACAGTATCAAAATTTATTAGAGGAAAATACCAGCCTTAAAATGCAGATGGAGCTAGGAGTGTCAGGAAGATAACAGCACCTAGCCACAGGCACGGCCCTTGCAAAGCGAGGACGGATGTTAAAAAAATTAAACGTCGATATTTCGCGGACATGTGTCCCAAGGATTATTGTACAATTGCCGCCGACGGAAATCGGGAGCAACGCAGATGAGCGCATGGAGAAAGGAGGGAATCCACGTCAACTTGGAAGGGGCTCATACAAATGACAGGTGAATTTATTCGCGCTTCCTTTCAGAATCTTTCTTGGTGTCTGAGAAGGCTACCAACACAAAAACCAGGAGAATGAGGTGGACCACTACCACCGAAACAATTGCCCCATATATGTATGCAGATGAATCAGCAACATGAAAGAACCCTGCAACTTAGAAACGATCCTGAAATCAATTACCTGAGAATACGAATTTTGACGTGAAGAAAGAAGCCACGGGTAAGGTAATGATTAGGAAACTGAACGCAACCAGCGTCCTAGTGGCCGTTGAGTCGACAGGAACCATCACACCCATGTAGAAGTCCACCTTGTAGTTCAACTTTGAAGGTCAGCCATTCCGTTCGGTTCAGTTCAGTTCATTTTGCGCAGGAAAAAGGTTACATCATTGACCGATCGACCCTCGTAAGTTCCTCCGATGGTTTGCACAAGATGGACAATTCACCAGTGGTAGCGGAGATAGTCATGTGCATAAAATCTTGGCGTTTGTGCGTGAAAGTCGTGGGCTGAACGGGCCGAAGACAGAGCCCATTATACCTTGGATTTGGGACTGTATTTTGTTCTCAGGTCTCTCGCGCGTTCAGTTCCAGCGGCCCGTTTTCTGTTGCAGTGAAAATGGTGAGTATTAGTCTCAGCTTCGAGGAGAGAGAACATTACTATATGAGCGTTCCGTTAAGGACAAAGCGGCACCGTAGTGCTAAACATGTAAGGATTAAGAAGAGGACGGGAAGAAACATTGAATTTATAAAAACATAACTGTATTTTCTGTTATTCTTTGATTTATTTCATTCTTTTTTCCTCTTTCCTCCATTTTTTCTGGGAGTACTGCAGCAGTGGTCTGTGAAAAGAAACATTCAAAAACCTATCTGGTCTTAAAATGAAGAATTCTTTATTCTGTGCATCAATAACCACTTGGGGTAAGCTGCTCCAAAGTGCTTCCGCTCGGCGTGTGGTAACGTCTTTCCTCACGTTCGTTCTAGGACGATACGTGAGCACTCTTTTGGAGTGCCTCTGAGGGTGTCCAGATTGGATCAAAAAATATCCAGCAGGCCTTTTGAGAACAGATCGAAGATGAGAGATAGGTCACTCATATTTATGAGGTGCCTATCAAGATCGGTCAGAAATAGAGAGGACGAAGTATCCGAAAGTCCGCCAAATGGTTTCATGGTCTTCCGATATACTCGCTGAGGCATGTCGCAGTCTCTAACCAGACCCGAATGCCTTATAACCCATTACTTCCGCGCCTACCTTCCACCCAGTGGTCCTCAATCCCTAATACAACACTTACTACCGATATATAGTCAACGAATACCGACCTAAAGCTCCATCTTCGGAAACCTGCCGCTCTACATTCTCTCCGTCAGAGAGTCTTAGTTGCCCTCCACCCACCGGGTGCTCGCGATCAAATTAGGGTCTTCGTACCCTTCATAACTGCTGATCACCGCTATACTAATATCCCCACTGTCTACGCGGACCAGTCACCTTCGTTCACTAGACGTTGGAGGGGAAGTGGAACGAAGCCAATTATTACTTCCGGCGGTTTCCCTCATCCAGCCTCTGTAGCTGTCTTGCTGCAACTCCTCATGGGCCCCCAGCTATCAATGGCTCACCGACCATCCCTAGACTCACTGCCTATACACACATCATCCCTGCACATTACCACTGGCTCCCACGCCTGGCAACCCCCCCTCGCAGGCTGCTTCACTCCCGTTGGCAGTGATTTCCCCCAAACCAACCATCATTTCTTGGGAACTACTTTCCCTCACCAGTAGATTCGACCTAGGTGTATCAACAAGAATTCCTATTGCAACCACTGAAACGACCAGATTGCATAAATTATTGAACTGCTGCAATTCAGTCCCCTACACATCACAGTCATTCGGAAAAATATTACGGCTACTGTTGCCCATGACGACAAATTCATCTGTGGATGAGTATGGCAGTTTTTATTACCCTGGTCTACTTTTTCCCGATGTGCCACGATTCTTCCCCGGGCCGATACCCGATCACTCAACCAATACACCGCCCTAATAGGGAAGGTGAAAAATAAGGAGCAGAAACATTCGGAAAAACGTACCGAAAGTCAAATTTATCTTACTTAATTGTTGCTGTTTCTACTAAATCCCCGTTATCGACTGGGAGAAATGCAATCTCATCGTATGTTGACAATCTCCACAAACTACGAATTCCTACTGGTCATCGAGACTTGGCTTAATTCTGACACTAGAAGATACAAATACCATCCCTGGATATTAGTCATTCAGAGAAAGTCGCCAATCTCAGCGTGAGGGCGGCTGCCTCCTGTGTCCGCAAATCAATACTAGTCCCATTAAGCCAAGACCCCCAGTTAAATTGCGTTCAAGATACCTTATGGCTTGGGGCTAACATTGGCAGTTAAATCCTTTTGATGGGTTGTGGGTACCGCCCACGAGGCTCCTGTCAGAACGATTTCCTGCTCTTAAATGATGTAATTAACTAATCTTCCACCTTACCGTGAACCAAGTTCGTGGCGAGAACAGCAATACCTTAAGCATTTGCTGGTCAACCTTTACTGCTTCTAACTGCTTGCTCCCTTTTATCGCTAATGCTCAGCAAAGCGCATGGATACAACACGTAACCGATCCACCAAAAATACAAATATCCTAGACTTAATTTTCACGACAAGAATAACGCATGTCCGCACATCCACCGGACGTAGCTTCCTGGATTCGATCACCTGCACGTCAGCTGTGCATTCATAATACCTTTCCATAGTAGCATCCCATCTTCAATCGCTAAGTTCTACTTTAGGTCAAACTGGGGTCGCCTGCCAACTCTGCCGCACAGTTGTAATCTGGACTCCTTCCTAGCAAGTGAGTTGAAAATGTCAACTGGAAATCATTGTTCACTCCTGCGTAAATTCCTTCGCAGTATCACGCCGGCATAGATTTACTGGGTGCTCACTATAAAGGTCAGCTACGACCGACTAAGCTGAACAGTCGCGAAACTTCAGAAAAGCCAACTTAGAACCAGGGTTTTCCTTTGTTTCTGTGACTCAGTCGCCTGTCAAAACAGTTGGAAACGATAATGGAATTCCATAGTAAAATGCGATAAATGCGTGCTCTAAACCAACGCAGGCCGAAGGCATCTCCGGCACAACCACTTAACTAAAGAGCAAACCAAGCCGGGCTCTTGACTATTTCCATCCACCACTTCATATACAAAAATACTTATATCGATAGCCCTCAGGAAATCGCTGAGGCATCTGGCAGATTCTTTATCTCATCCCTAACGAGTGATAGTAACCGTCTAACCTCGTGTTTAATACGCCTGACCTCCGAAACATTCTCAACAGTTTCCCCCCTTACCGAAAGAAATAGCTTCGTTAGTGAAAAAGTCAAAAGTCAACTGCCACCCGCGAGCAGACCCGCTAAACTCAGCCATCTTTACACCATGTAGGGGAGGTATTTCAATACTATTGGGAAACATATTGAACCTTTCAACCC
Organism: Fasciolopsis buskii; assembly: GCA_008360955.1. Classification (NCBI taxonomy): domain Eukaryota; kingdom Metazoa; phylum Platyhelminthes; class Trematoda; order Plagiorchiida; family Fasciolidae; genus Fasciolopsis; species Fasciolopsis buskii. Next base: position 192,355 of record LUCM01004242.1, on the reverse strand, counting down.
ATTGCAGTACATTTGCCTTCCAGTGGAAATGGTCTGCCATAAGTCATACGAATAAGAAAGAAATGCGGCTTGACTCAGCCAATTATGGACCGATCATCCGTTCTGTGAGCGTCTCTAGGAAGATGGAGAGCTTGATTATAAAGTATCTCATGACAAATCTTATGGACAATAAACACATCAAGACTAATCACCATGGTTTCATCAAAAATAAATCTCGCGCTACGTGCATGATTGCTTGTCTAGATACAATCACAACGGCCGGTAACACCGGCAATTCGGTGATGGCAATCTAATTGCACATGACAAAGGCTCTTGACAAAGTGTCCCACCGTAGCCTGATGAACAAAATCAAATCCTATTAGGTCAATGGCCCTATACTTCTATTGTCCACATCACATCTTTCATATGAAAATCATGCTGTGCGATTAAATGGTTTTAAGCTCCATCTAAGACCAGTAACTAGTGGTGCAATCCAAAGCAGTGTACTAGGCCCCCTGCTGTTTCTTTCGTGCGTATATGATGTCTTCAACGTATTCCGAACCGGTGTTCCCTTCCTACTGGCCGAGGACGTCAAAGTCGTTCACACCTTCCAGCCTAAGCCTCTAGGCTCTACTGTGACCGAAATGAGCTAGGACTTAATATCTCCCAAAACCTGGGCCAGCGGATGGACGGTGAAGTTCTCAGCCGAAAAATGTTTCTTCCTTGACTACAAGTGCACCTTATCCAGAAGAGACTTAAAAATGGAAGTCACCTGATCCTTATCAGCAACTTAGGTCTAAACTACTCCTGTGGCATCAGCTTCTTGTAACACGCACTTAACCAAGTTGTGAATGCCAATAAAATATTGGGGTTGCTACATAGAACCTTTAAGCTAAACGAGAGTAAACTGAACCCTTCAAATCACACGTCAGACCTATTCCAGAGTACTGTCCACTAATCTGCTCCAGCATGAGACAGTGCGACAGTCTTGCAATCGGAAACGTACGGCGTGAATTTACGTAGCCGCTAGTAGGCACTTCGTCAAACCGAAGTTAAAAGGAACGATGTGCAATGTTGGCTCTTGAACCTCGATCGCTTGGGCTTGTGAAATCGAACTTAATATTCATCAATAAAGTCATAAACAATAACAATTTGTAATTCATCCCCTTAGTTCAGAATGCAAACCCCATACTCACTTTTAAACACCAAACATGTCGCCACAACTGGCATCGCACGGTCAAACATTAGAGCAAGCTTTTATTGTTGAATATTTTTCCTTGTAGAATTCCTTGCCTCAAAAGTTACGGACTTCAAAAATGAAGTTCGAAATTATTGACTGTGTCAACCATTGTTAATATATATGAACACTATCTCTCATTGACTCGGGAGTACGAAGTTGGTTTAGGATTTCAGCAGTAACTGCAACAAGGTCTCGAAAATCTAAATCCTAGACAACAACAGCACATAATATTATGGTCAGTGGTAAACGAAGGATTCTGCGGCAGGTATAATCGCCATAAAACAATCTTAAATTGGTTTTCGCATCCCTGGATCCTGTCCCTATAGATTTCTCTGCGGTTTACCTACCTGAAGACACAAATGATCCTGACTCTTTGCCGGGAATTGACGGAACTATTTTCTCTCTTCGCAGACATTTCATTGGAGGGCACATTCGAGGTTCTCTTTACTCCTCATACCTACCCGTCTTGGTCCCTAATCATGTGCTTACCTAAATCCGGTGGGCTTTTTCCTTTAAGTGCGCGGCTTAGTTTCATTTAAATAAAAAATGTCCCCGTCACACAGATCATCTGGATCGTTTACGCAACAAACCGGTTCATATTGGCAAGTTTCAGGCAGCACTCCATAAAGAAGGAAGGGCACATTGTGGACAATGACGGAGCCAAATGTAAAGGTGTTTGAATTACGGCGTAAGCCGCTATCATCCGTGTGCCTGATCACCCTCAATATGATTTCCTTTCGTCCACACGCGGAAAGCCCAAATAAGTGCGGCGTGGTTGCTTCAGAATCTCCGAATATGAGGAAAACAGATAAACGCCAATAGCTGGTAAAAATAAAACGCGGAAACACAGGGTCAGGCCGAGGAACTATGGAGAGCATCCATATGACATAAACCATTCTTCTGTTAGAAAAACAGATTCTGCAGTGGTCAGTTTGAGCCCAACAACAAAAGCATATTCGTGCTACGAAGGAGCGGACCACCCTCTAAAATGGATATGTATGTCAACAGCCCAGACCCGACCCTGCGAAAAGGAAACCCCGCACCGCTCTTGTTCGGTAGACAAGCATCTGGTTGCTTTGTTGGACGGTTCGGGAAAGTGGCGCATCGGACTGTCCACATATGCTTCACCACCCGCCAGTGCAGTTTTCAACTTGCCCCTATCCTCCAAACCTCACGGCCGGTACGTGTGCTGAGGTCTGGAACAACGGCCGTCGTTCTTCTACCTTGATGAGTCATGCATGCTTATGAAACAACTATGTGGTACAATTTGCCATCGTCCTATTCAAACAAATTATTGATGCTAACGTTTTTATGCTTTTCCCTTCCCACCTCTTTATGACTTCCTATGACAACTACTGTCTTTGCATTCAGTCCACGCTGCCGTTCGCGACCCGCCTCAGTGGTGTCCCTTTCCTGCACATCCTAAGTAGTACAAATCAGCGGTAGTTCACACGTGGTCAATTATAAATGAGCCCCGGTTGCATGTGCAGCGGGCCCGTAGGCCACATAGTTTCCACCAACAGAACGAAAGGCGACTTATTTCTTTAATGCTACTGTTAGCGGTCCTATCAAACTACCGCAGTCTGCATCTGCAATGACGTCAAAAGATGAAGGATGAACACGCTACGAATGAGGACCATGCAGCTCATCAGAAGTAAGCAGATGGAAGTTTGTTGCACACGTCCCGTCACGGAAACGCTCCCTCCAGCGCATTTCAGGACAGTCGTCTGGACCCTGTTATCCTCGTAAGAAATTAACAGTTACGGTATTCCCATTTTTGTTTACTCACTTCAACACTAGCGAGAACAAATTCCAGGCTGCCCTCTCGCCCTCCGACTATTCGCCGGGCTCCACAATGAACACAGTACCCATGCACCGGATACCAGAAAATACAGATGTAAAGCAGACTCTGTCTCCGGAAGCTTCACCGCGTCCGATGCCTTGTTTGCCTATCACTGCAAGGAAGCAGTCATCCATATCTGACAATCCGGCACCGGGCAACGACAAACCAAGCCTTGCCACTGACTACCCTGGATACTTCACCTGAAACGAACCATTACGACTTGCAAAAACACTGCCACAAACACTGCTGGAATGTCGTGCAAATCACCAAATCCCAGGCTGCTACTGCCAGAGAATGCCAAACACTCAGTCATCAAAAAGGCCAACACAAGGGTATTTAGGTACTTAAGGACTCAGGGATTTTTACTGTTATACGAACTCGTTTATTTCTCATCGCACATCACAATCCTCTCCCAGCCGCCTGAGTCCATTGATCATTCTTGTGAGTTCCACTGTCTCTCCGTCCACAAGTCTTTATATAATTTTGTCCCTTAATTAGTTTGATCCAACCGTGAATGTTTTTCGCCGTTTCATCTTCAGTATTATATGGACTCTTTGTTGCTTTTAATTACCACGCTCTATCTACCTCATCTGATATCCAGTCTGATTTTAACTTATGTGCATCCCCTTATGACATCCATATTGATCATTGTCTTCACCATATAATCCTATCGGCTTTTGAGGAACCCGACCGTATGGCGACGCCCGCCATTGCTTTCCAGCTACATTTGCGCCTGCGATACACACCTCTGGTGCATTTAAACATGGAATGACCCGCAATGTTCGGTTGACAATCAGCCTCAGGAGGTTGTGGCGACGGATTACGTAGCTTTGCTTTAAAACCAGGAAACTCGTGCCTGGTCCATCACATGTCAGGTTCTGATCATGGAATTACAGACACATTGAAATTCCATGTCTGGTTATTTCCGCTTTTCTACTGCGCCGACCTTGTAAAAATGGATCTTGCCCTGCGCATGCGTCTCGGACGTCGAGAAATATATATTATTTATTTATTTATTTAATTCCTGCGCTACTCGCATGGCTGACTTATTTAATTTTATCACTAAGGCCATTACCACTGGAAGGCCTTTCATGTCAATCCCTTTATGCATGACGAGTGTATTCGATAGTGTTCCGCCGTTGGTTCCCAAAAAATATAACACTACGCATCTCTAACCAATCCTATAATGGTTTTCAGCATATCTATCATGCAGAAACCGCGCATCATGTCTGAACCAAGATTAGTTACCCGCGGTGTAATCGAAGGCAGCGCTCTGGATCCCTTGCTCTTCCTGTTGAACGTCAACGATGTCTTGGGCATTAGTCGTAACTGCGTTCCCTTTTTTTGCGGACGACATCAAAGTTGTCTGCAATTTTTGTCCTGAAGCCTTGAAGTCCACCAAAAGTAACATTTCGCAATGATTACCATCACTCAGTTCCTAAGCAAACGCCTGGATGATAAAATTCTTGACTGGAATAGGCAGCATCGTGTGATTCAAGTGAACTATAACCCCAAGAGAACTCGAACCTGAAGACCAACTCCTTCTTATTAATTTTCAAGTTGTAACCCTGGGCTTAAATAATTCTTGTACCTTAAAGTTCTCGGAACAAGCTCTCACACAATGGGCAAAGGCGAACAAATTAGTAGGCTAGATGCACAGAACTCTTAAGTTGGAGGAAAACAAACCACAAGATTTTAGAACTCACTTCAGACCCATTCTGAAATATTTATCTCCGACCTGTTCAAACATGAGACGGTGCAACAGAGTGGCAATTAAAAGCATCCATCTCACCTCTACCAAGTAGCTGATTGTCTGCTCTGCATGTCTGACTTACATGGATCGCTGCGGGTAACCGTGATTTGATTCTTTGCGGCTCCGATGCCCAAGAGCGAACATGGTACTGTTTGATAATATTATTACAGGTAGAGACTGCGCTGCTGAGCTTCGCATCTGGGGCCCACTCCCATGCTCCTTAAGAAAGACGCAATTCACCATCACTTTCTAAGTAAAAGAATTTGGTCAGAACCAAATTCTGCACTGGTAATTACTCGTCATTATGGAACAAACGCCCGCACCAGTTTTATATTTTATCACAATGACCTATTACATTTAAAAAGGAGTACATATACTAGTCACCGAACTCTCTCTCGTTAATCTGCATCAATTATGCTTAACTGAGGACCAAGTGCACGAAGCTGGACTGGACTCTTGGAAATAAAGGTGGGACAGTTCATCGTGGAAAAGAAGATACACATCGCTGCCCACGTCACTACATGTAAAAGTAAAACCAGTATCGGCATGGTACGTCCTTGATTTCTTACTATTATTTAGCGTCCCTACCTTATGCGGACAAAATTGCCTCCTTACAGTCGTAGATTTTATGATAAAAATCAAATTAATGTCTTACTGCCCATTTCTAAGTGTTCGTAGTACTGTCCAGATCTGGAGCACTGATTGCCCTGTGAAAGTTCCCCATTTACGAAAAAGTTTACCCTTTTTCTTTTTTTTATCCCTGTTTTTCACAAAACCCTCTCTGGGCAAAACGTGGCCTACTTCTTGATTTTTTTCCACTTTAACCTCATCAATATCTTCTCTACTTAAGACACTACGGACCTTCTATCTCTTTACTGTTACATAGGATTTTCATCCTGTTTCTTTTTTCTATGTTGTAAAACTCTGTACAGCAAACTAGTCTCGCCCCTCTTACTGACAACCCCAAAATGAGCTCCCACCTCAGCGCACACCGCCTGCATACATGAAGTTTCATGTGTCTTAAGTGATTTATTTCGCCTAACAGTCCGCTTTACGCTCCGTAAACATTATTTCCCCAATTTTGAGTGTTGGGGTGTCCAATTATGCCTCTGACTCTCCTACTCCCCATTCAACTGCAAAACCGTTGTCGGAAAGGTGTGTTATCCTTACTCGGCCATCGTGTTCAAACATTCATTTTCACTGTCATCTATTTCTGCTCTTCCTCACTGCATCTCCCTGCACTGTTGGCTTTTGTTCCGCGGTGTCAACCTTATTTTACAGAATGAAAGGGATTCCCCGCGGATGAAAGAACGCTGCGTCTGGATTTCCCTGATTCCTAACCCCATCATTGTTACTCGTTGATTCTTTCATAGCCATGAAAGCCTATGCGCCTTGCACAACTTTCGTACCTTCCTTCCTCACAGATGCTATCTACTACACCTACTGTTCCTCGCCATTTCTGGGATTGCAACTGCTTGGTCTCTTACGTTCGACTCTAAAAGACATGGTAATTTGCTGTGGATAAACATAGACCTTAATGCGCCTCAGTCTCTCGTAGCACCTTCCGCATTTACGTCTACTGTTGTGGTCTATTGTCCCTCCCCATAAATATACTCATTTTCCTTTTACTCTCATGCGTATATGATTTACATGATGAATCGGTCTGCCTACTTATCTGTGCACGCTAAAACAACCAGAATTTCTAAAAGCACCAGAAATCACCTCGACAATTTTGGGTTGCAGTACACCGACCCATACTTTCTTCTTCTGAGCTGCTCGCACGATTGATCGCATACTTATCCGAGGCTGGCAACGGGACCAGTTAGCTATTAGTTTCTTTACTTTTCGGGCCTTTCAGTTCTGCATGAATATAAGCAATTGCTTCATAATTCGGCCATCGCTGTCTCGATGGGTTTGAGATTATCCACTCCTGAGAACCTGATGTATGGCTCGTCCTGTCTAGATCATATTCGCCTCCCTTCCCTCACTCCCGAGTCTATCAGCGGTATTACAATAGTGAGGGCGCGGTCGGATCCACCGCTTTGGCCGACGCACATTGGGCGGGCAGCTGGGCTGCATCGCTGTGAGGGCGCAGCTAGTTTGGTGGTTCGCACTACTTGCGTTCACCCCTAAAATGTTTTCCCGGTTGGGTGGTTAGCACTCGGTCAGCCACAACTACTAAAACTGTTGTGGTTTACAGCCATCTAGTCTCAGTTTTCGCGTGAACGCTTTTGTACTGGCTTCCTCCCCTTCCTTCCTGAATTTCATTTTGCCTAAACTTTGCCAAACGGCCCCAAGTAAAAAATGTTTTTTTGTGTGTTATATGACCCGACTTTCTGTCTTTCACAAGAGTGCACCTGACGTTGGCTCAGTTGTATCCGATTCTTCATCAGTTAGTTGATGGTTTCCTTTTCTTCCAACTGCACACCCGTCAATGAAGCAAGGTAAGATTTACCTGTTCAGAATTTCCCGCAGGGAACTTCACGGACTCAATAAGCTTATACGGTTACACAATTTCTATCTAGTGCCGCTGTCCCAGCTTGCCATCAACAAATACGCCCCTCAGATTTCGACATTTTATGGTGTACGGCCGTTCAACGTACCGCTTACCAGATTGCACAATCCGCAAAAAACTGCGTCTAAATTTTTCTTTCCGTGTTTTTGCGGATTTGTTCTTTCCATGCTTTATCCCTTCCGTCAATTTCAGTTTTGCTTTTCCCCGATGAATGAAGAATCTTGCATAATACATTGGTCTACTCATGCCGCTGACGATCCATCGGGTCTGCCTTGTGCACATGGTCGACTAGAAGATGCGCCGGCAAAACTGCAGTGAAAAGCAGTCTTTAAAAAGCATTAATCTGCGGTGAGTTTATTTCTTATCGTCTGTGTTTTTAGCATCCAGCTACGGCCCAACATATGCATTGTTATTATTTTAGGTCCGCCACCACCTTGCAAGTAATGGTTTCTTTTTCCCTTTATCACTCGTCGCACATCATGGTCGTCAACGTCGCTTGTGTCCTGGTACTGTTTCAGAAGTAAGCATAACATCATCGTTTGTAGTGAAAGGTTTGCTGTTTTCTTGAAGTAGCTTGCCATGTGATATCATCGCTCCCAGCAATGACGAAATGGTTGTACAGTGTTTCCATGGTTTTCTATAGGCGACTTGAACGACGATATCACGTGTTAAATTATTTCGTGAAAATAATATTATTCATATAGTGCTGTGGGAATCGGCACATTCCTACATACTTGTTCCCTCTCAGCACTCTATCCTTAGTGTTTTTCGAGGCATCTTGGGTATCAGTTAAGCTTGTTTTGTCTTTTACCGGACCTCCAATCCACATATGGTTGAATGAACCTGTTTCCTACTCGGACTGCCTTTGTTTCCGAAGTTCCTGGATGCACCCCGCCGTCCGATTGCTGCGGCTTAACTTTGCATCACTGCTCACCCGCTTCTTCTTGCTTGATATGATTTTCTTTCTTATAATTTTAACAAGTCAAACCTTTCCTACGGGGTGGTTAGCTACTGTTTTTCATGGTCTCTACTGCCTTGCATTTCTTCCCCAACTTTAACTAACTTTTATCCACCACTTGCGTAGACGCATACTGTTTCCGTTTTTTCGGCGCGCAAATTGCCTAGGGTTCACAGTTTAAGCTAATTCTGTTTGCTTTTTTGCACCTCAGACATTAACATCAGTTGGACACATTGGCAGCAAACTGTGTGACGCCCACTGGTTACTCCGACACATACCATGCGGCGCCCAACTTCACACCTATCATATTGGATCCCAGGTTTATTCTGATCCTGATATGCCGAGCTTTTTATCACAGTGCTACGCTTTCGGGACCTAATCCGGTTAACAATTGTACTTCTGTTCATCCTCTGCATCTTTCAGTATCACTATATCCCGCGCTGTAAGCAGTAGGGCAATTCCATATAGGTCACAATGTAGGTCATAATTGGAGTACGTCCCGGTACTTGGCTGGAACACGCTCAGAGAATGTCATGTTGCATGGGAAAAAGTGCAACCAGCATTCACAAAGAAAATTCTTGATCCCGCATGAAGCCTCGTTTACAAAAGACGATGCGAGTTCCTACATCGTGGCGCCTGCGGTTGGGTCGTTTCATGCTGGCTCCCACGCTTCCTTTCAAAGTGTCCATCTTGCAAGCATATTTTGCCGGAAACCGCATCAGATTTGATGATGAATCTTCTTACCCACCCAGAAACTGATAGTTACCTTGGAAGTCGTTCAAATCAAAGTTCCCTGTGGTTGTTTCTTCCACATAAGGGAATGGGCTACCGGAAACAGCCTGGTTCTTCTGTACTCTAAAATTTTTCAAGAATGCCTAGTGCATATTATTCAAATAATTCTCCTTCATCAAATCAGCCCGGCTTAGTGTCGTTTTAGACCAAATTTTCGAATACACATTTGACTTCAGGCCTTACCAGAGATTTTGAACTCACAAATGCTCCACGATACACTGGATTACTTCTAATCAGCCCTAAATTTAAGGAGACTCCCTCTACCCATAGTCAAACATATCTTCCCCCATTATCCATTGTTAAATGTAGGCCTTTGAAACATTTCGCCACCCAAAGAATTATACCAGTTAGTTCAGTTTACCAAAATCCGCTTAAAAGCGATGCGCTCGAAATAACGAGAAAATAGAGAACAAAGCTTTATCTTACAAAATTTAATCATATTTGTCACATCGGCGAGAAAACATCCAAAATGGATTACAATAATATCTGGCCAGGGAATTCGGGCATATTCGTGAATGTGTTCATGAGCTTAGCGAAGAATCTATATAAAAAAACTGTGAAGCTAAGTCAACGATTTGGAGCGAATACCTCAAAGCGCAAGTGAATAAAGTTAGGGAAAACGGAAGTTGGCCAACAACCTCATTTCAATTACTCGCACTCGTCCCCTTACATTGCCAAAGTGTTCGAAGTAATTTTAAGAGGGATTACATTAGTCCGATGCAAATATGGATGGGGAAGGGATTTGTAGTGTTACATGCATAAATCGAATACAGATGGGCGTGTTGCGTTAATTGTTCTGTGGCCTAGGATTTGCACTGGGAAGAAGGATGAGCCAGAGGAGATAAAGGATATCCACAAATTGTTTTTGAGCACACAATTGATGATTGCGTAGACAGATCGCGATAGCCTCCACAGTGCTCAAGAGTTGACACTTTGCCAACCTAGACTGTTGACTCCTGACTTTATACAGGGTCCGGAGAGCTTGCGTCACATTCACGGCGTGGTTCATCTGTGCTAGGTGTGAAACGACTGCACTATTATGTGGCTTAATTGTTCCAGTGCCCAACCATGTAGGGTGGTGCTAACGGATGCATTCAGACAAGCGCCTAATCTTGTAGCCGATGTACATTATCCCATCGGAACATATGAATGAATATGCATGAAATGAGGCCGCAGAATCAGGAACTTTGTCTCAACCGCAATGTCACCATGGAGCGGAATGTGAATAGGATTCGAAGCTGAGCTAGGCAAAATCGAAAATGCATATAAATATCTATTTTCCCCAGGATTGCAAATATGTCTACCTGTGTATAATTTGTATACATATATATATAAACCCCCCGATTGCCTGCGTTTCTTGAACGTCTACAGTCCATGAGGACATGAAACCGACAAAATATTACACCACCTTCCGGGTATGCAGCTTGAAACGCGTTCAACTGCGCCAAGCTGCGGTCGACGATTATCGTCCTAACCTTACCCGTCGCTGGCAACATATCCTTCGTGGCTACTATCGCCCTGCGGTAGCTTGCTTCGCTTTCATTAGGGAGCAGAGCATAAAACACTGACCGACCTAGCCCACTGTCGTCTACTATCATCGCATGCCAGAGAACGTACCCGCCGCAGTTAAGCTGGTGGGTCGCGTCTGCTAACATTGCTTCACAGTAACGAATGCCGGGCAGTTAATATTTAGAAATTTGCAAATAAATATTACTTGAAAAGACAACAGACATGCCGACGACCACTTTGATTTCTGCAACGTTCGTGTACACAGCAGTACTTGATCCGATAGTAAGGAAAAGAAGGGGGAACAGATCGCGGATGCTCTCGCAGCCAACTTCCGGAGCTGGCACTGGGATATTTATAAAACGAGGCAAGCGTCTCATGCTGAGAAACCCTAAAATCACATTCAAAAACGGAAAAACTAGCATAAAAACAGTGAACGTAGCGGCTAAACACTTCTGAATCATCTGTATGGGCAGCAGTCGCGTCCGTACGAACAGCCATGGCAGCCATGAGAGCGCAACTGGTTTCCGGTTTAACATGTATTTATGCCCAAAATCGTCCGTTTAAACAATAATCAGGTTCACGAGGTCACCATTTTCATAATTTCCGAAAAAAGGAACAATAACATATTCATTCCACTTCCATAACAATTATCTTTTAGCTTCACTGGAGCGGCTTTTCAACGTGGAAGTTTCGTCACTATCAAGCAAAATGTCTTGCTTATAGCGCTAGTCGGTCTTCGTGCTATCTCTGCTAGCTATGTCACCTTTGAATATGTATATTGTTTTTCTCTCCATAGTCCTCCTAAAAACCTCTTTTTCTGTCTCCAACATCTTGTCTATTAATCTATTTGGGAAATCATTTTCACTGAATACTCTTCTGACCGTCCGCATTTCAGCTTCAAGAGTATGTTCTAAGCATATTATTTTTGTCCTGGCAATCAGACATCTAATTGAGATCCTCCTCACATTAAGAGCTACAAAGCTATGGAAGTTGATGTACTGCCCATTCCATGTGGCTTTCCTGTGTACTGATCGCCGAATTGAGCCGTCTTCTTGACGACTTAGATGTACATCTAAGAAAGCTATTTCATTGTTCACCTACATCTCTGTTATGAATTTTACATTTGCGTGAGCCGAGTTGGACTTATTCATTAGTTGGTTAGTGCCCGTCGAGGGGTTGAGTACACAGTAGATGTCATCCACATAACGTTCGTATGAGGGTCTGTATTGACGATTCCAGTAGTCCACTTTCCAGCGACCATGAAAATGTCCGCTAGTAATGGACCGAGTAGAGACTCATTGCTACGTCGTCCTTTCGGTGGTGAATTTTATTGTTAGCTTTGAACTAGACATTGTAGGTACAACGAAACAGTAATTGTTTCAAGTCTACTATCGGAAGACTTGTCGCTAAGCTATTGTTCTCGATGTAGTCACAGAGGTATTCGATTTTCTCCGTGATCAGAACGTTGGTAAAAAGGGCGGTGACGTCTAAATAAGGCATTCTTCGTCCCTTCATATTCAGTCCTTTCACGGAGTCGATAAGCTAAAATGTGTCTTTGAGACTATGTTTTGCTACCTTGTCTAACAGGTTCCAGGAACCTAGCTAGCCATTTTTCCACAGGGAATGTGGTGATTTGCAAAGTTTTGAGGCCCAGTCCAATGATATTCGGGTGATCGTTGTTCTGTTGCACTGAGTTTCCGCTAAGTTTGTGTGTAAATTTACTTGACAGCTGTAGGACGCTTCGAGACTTGGTAGAAAGGGAGGACCCGTAGTACTATGAACAACACAGACTGAGCCAAGGTACTCAGTGGGTCACACAATGAAGTTTTTTCCTTCCTTTTCTTAAGACGCCAAAAGAGGCCGAATATATGGTTACAGTTTATGATGAAGTCTGAAATTTTATCATACAGAGCACAGTAAATGTGTCGGAGTATGCGTCTATTTTCCTTGCTTTGAAGGGGGGCCTCTAATACAGCCAGAGTATATTGTCTGACTACCATACTCTAGCCGTTGGGGGATGAAATACCCAGCTGGGTGATCGAAGTCTTCTTTGCAATTTCTCAGCACGTTTTGTCTTTTTAGGTTCAACATACGGCGAACATATTTGCTCACTTTGTCTTGATGTGACTAAAGGTAGATTATCTGAGTGCCAGAATCCAAGTGTCTTATAACTCACTAGTTGTTAAAGTCTAGTTGTTCCGCCGATCCAGAATCGTGGATTCACAGCAGCGGAAAACAAAAAGCAAAGACAATTACCGTGATTTAAGGACAAACCCCAGTAGCGGACCAGTTTAATCTCATCAACATCCGTTTCTCAGGACATTAAGTGGTCGGACGGCATTAACGTCAGTAAGGTTGAAGTCAGGTAAGTGTTTTTGTAAAAGGGTTGAACCTAAAATACCCTGGGGTCCACCACAGTAAATTGGTGCCCCAGAGAGGCCGAGGCTTCGACCTATATCTAGAAACAACTGATTCACAGGTGGCATGGAACAAGCGATTGTGATCGACCGATTGCACCATACGAACTGAGTTGGAAAGGAAGGACTGCATGAAGCATTCTGCCGGAGGCCTTCTAAGAGTCAGCGAGTACTGCTTTGGATATCTCTTTGTCATCGCGTCCCTGCATCAGACTACCCACGAGGAAGACCACACTGGCGATGAAAAACCTACTCTGAGAAAAGCCATGGTGAACTGGAAATGTCAGTTTATTTCCAGGCAGATGTGTAGCAATCTCACCTTCAATACTGCTTTCGAGAACCCTGGTGGAAGCAAGAGTTGTGCTGATTGGTTCGTAGATTTCCCGAGGATCGTCGTTCTTGGTTTTTACAACAGAAGTAATTAAACTTTTGTTCCAAGCCTGCGAAAAACGCTTATATCTAAGCCAGAATGAAATGAATAAGTTTATAGTAAGAAAAGAAATGGCACCGGTTCATCAAGGATACTCACTTGACCCGGTAGAACTAAAGCGGTTTTGTCGCTTGGGGTCTGGCTGCACTTTGACAATGATGACCTTATGGTGCTAAAATCAACAAAATTATTTCTGGTAGCGGGGCCGGGGCGGGGGGAGAGAGAACAGAACTTTCGGATCGGAGATAGGAAGATAACGACCTTAAAAGATTTCAAAAATCTGATCAGGGGAGATAATTTGGTAACTACCTGCAAGCTTCATCCCCGGAGGGAACGATCCGGTTTTCCAAGTATGACACAGATGTTTAGACAGGGCAAGTCCATTCTGGTGTATCTAAAATCGCTTTCGGATTCTAGCCTTACAGGTTTGGGATATGTTTGAAGGCATATTGGTCCTCTGATAAAGAGATGATTGGGTTGGATGCAGCTGTTTAATTTTCCCTGGCTGGCTTCAGGTGTAGCGAGGAGGTGGCGTTCCGTTCGTCACCCGGAGAAGCATAGGTGGAAAGACTGACAGTTTTTAGGAACACATGTTCGGGTGGCATATTTACATCTGATTCTAGCGTCCACTGAAGTCTAATAAATTGTGGGTTTAAAAGAAGGCACAACTTGATCATGCTTATCAAGTGAGAAAGTTGCGACCACTCAATGAAGTGTTTGATATTAGCGACTAGTAGGTTGAAACAAAGTAGGATGCTCTGCGCGGAAAAGATGGGGTGGGAAAAAGTGTTAGGGATTATCATGCAACTTGATTCGCGAAGGGCGTTTCGAAGAGCTGGTCGAGGGCTAATGTATCCAATACCCTCCATGATAAACGAAGTGGCCAATGGGAAGCAGATACAACGCTGAATTTCGACCAGGTAGCACGCCGATCTCAAAAAGCTTCATTTCAGCTGCCACATCCGTGTTTCGTCAGCTGAATATGCAAGGTGCCCATGAGAAAACTGCTTTGTCTAGTACGAAAGTTTGCGCGTTGGCAAATGGTAAGATCAAGACTGTGTTGAGTCCAACCTGTAGATGTTGTGTGCCGTATAGGCTATCCGGGAGCCACCGTACAAACAGTTCGAGAAAAGATGAGTTGGTGCGGCCAACTCTGCAGGTACTCCGGTCAAGACGACCTCAGAAACTCAAAGTGCATTGGGGTTCATTGTACCCTGACAACGGTGAGTCACCTGCTAGCCGCTTTTAAAGTAATATTCATTAATAAATGAGATATACGTATCCGAAATTAAAACAACGACGAATAATATATCTGTCGATTTGACATATGTATACCGCGCGGCTTCATTTCTGAAGTCACATATAACGTTTGCTACTATCAGTTTATATTGCCACCACAAATGCCTTCCGTGAATATAGTAAAGTAGTAATGCCATTTCCCATTTTGTTTTCCAGATCGAAGAAAATTTGCAGGAAAATCTTTCACTAACGAGCGGCTAACAATATAAGCTAAAATCAAAGAAATGCCACTTCAGTGTGTATTTTAATTTCCAAGTTTGTTAATAAAAGAAGCTTGCATATGCCGAGGACTTTTGTTTGTTCCTGGCGGTTCCAATTATGCTCGTGATGCACCGCGAAAGGTAAAAGTGCATGTCGGAATGTTAGAATGTGTATCAGGCCGTGGAATTTAAGTTCCTCTCAGGCATTCCACGCAGGCGAATAGATTAGTTGGGAATTGCAATTAAGAAATTAAAAATGGTGTTACCTGCGACTACAGGAACCGATTTCGGGCGAATTCGACAAACGACCCAAAATGGTCCCATTTTTGTTTCAAAGCGGCACATTTAGGGATATGTTAGGGGACTATTTCGTGGCGTTTCGGGGGCGTTTGTGCTGACTGAGGTGGTAGTCCGTTATCTAAAACCAAATTATACCATCTTACAGCTGACAAACTGATTTTAGCTTGGTTTTCTGTCTTCTTCTGGGCGGGGCAAACGGTGTTAACACAGTTAAAACTCGAACAGATCTTAACCTGGGAAAACATTTTATGAAAATGCCAAGGCTGCTGTACATCATATTTTATGCTTTTTTATTTTGGTCTATATGCGCAGCTTCTGCGAAGATTACTGCTTTTTGACTGCACTATTGATTTGATTGTGCTAGTTCCATAGCTGAATGACATCAATACTGGTATTCAGCTGTCTTCGGTTTTCCTGCAGTTGCATAGGTCAGGTAATCTGTTCAAATATCATCGTCCTATTGCTTGGTAGACAATCGCACATCGCGGGGTTTTGGTGTTTGCCAGACGACAAATTCGAGTTTTTTACGCCTAGGAAACAACGTCACATCGAGGTTGGTCTCACATTCACTGGATTCTCATTTATCTTGCTTTTGTCATTAATAACGCCAAAAACGAAAATATTGTTCGGAACGGAAACCTCGCCTACTGAGAGCTGCCAACCAGAGAAATTGACTGGTGGCAAGAAGATGATAATGACACACAACTCTGAAAAGTCTAACTAACTGAAACCACATTGTCTCAGTTGATTAGAACAGAATGATGATGGGTTCTATGTTATGCATCGCAGAGTGCCGTTTGTTAGCCGATGTGCCGGTCTCTTCGTCCCCGGTTGCTGTGGACTATATGTTTTGTTCACAATTTCAGTCTTCCAGGTTGGGTTGAAAGGGTTATTTGAGTATTTACAATAAACTTTCAATAAACATTCTCCAGGGGTAACACAGGGAAGTTTGTTTTGGTCGCATCTGCACTAAATTCACGAGTGATTGGTTGATTGGCACAAAACTTCGTATAGCAACCCAATCCTCGTTGGACGACTCTGATGCTTGCAAGCCAAACGTTGGTTCGACGGCAGTTATTTGCATAGAGCCATGTTAACATTTTGCGGTTGATTTGATAAGTGTATAAGATGTTAGCTTTCCGTAATTATCAAATGACTGATCCATGTAGCACAAAAATCATTGGTGACGCTGTTCTCTGAATATTTTTGGCGGTTTAAGCAGGTAGTTTGTAGAGCGAAAAATCATTATATACCGGTGATCATAACTGAAGCGGACATTTAAAAAAACACGAGAATTATTTAGGTTGATTAGCTTAAACGCTTCATATTTGTGTAGGTACTAAAATGAATGCAGTCCACGACCATATATTGGACTTCGCTGAAGACAAAGCATGAGGATTCATTGGGCGAATGAAGTACTTTCAGTGAAGTTTCTACTTTAAATCAGTGTAAACAAGTATAGAGCTTTAATTAATTACCAATAGTATAACGTATATGATTTTCGTTATTGCGATGACAGTATGCTGTTTCACTGCTTTCCTTTTAGGTGTATACCTTTGATGTACTTACATGAGAGTTGTCTGATTACGAACCGTGATTTTTCAGGCTGCATCGACATGACGATGGGCGGTTTCTTCCATTGTTAATGTCACTGCCGGTACCCGTATGTTATCGGTGGTTTTGAATGCATTTTGAATGCTTTGCCTAGCAGCTGTAAATCATGGATTTTAGAGGGAAGCAGAGGATCACTCCAATCTTATTCAGTAATCATCGGTAACCACTGGTACTTTGTTAGTCAACATCTAAAGTTAACATTTTTCACTCACACGATGGGCTACAAAATGCTCTCATAGTCAAAATGGAATAAGTATAGAATCATTTGGAAAACTCAAAACTTCAAATCTCCGCCTTGGTTGTCTGAAAAACATTATTTGGAACCACTTTTGGACCTAAAACTTATGAGACTGACCTTCGTTTATCTAGTAGGTCCGATGTTTCTTAGCTGGTGCATGTTGCTTTGTCCTAACCGTGGAACAGCACTTCCTGTCAAGTGCTGGAAGGTAGGCTCCTGAATTACTGTCAAACAATTCACGAATGCTTTGCATTTCTCGCCTCAGGTTTACAATCATACTGCTCTCGATTTTTCAGTAAATTCAAAGAAAATTCCCAAGTTGGAACAAAGGGCTCCTCAGTAATCCTTTGTGACCACTTATGCGTCACTTAGTCAGCTCCGTACGATTGAAATACTGGCAACCCTGACACTTGACGGGTGCAAAGAAAAGACAGTCGAAAGCGGTAGCAGTTTGAGTATATTTTGAGAGCAGCGTGCGAGCGAAGCGTGTCAGTTACGCGCAAATGGCAACCGCGCTTGGCGGTCAACGTTCAGTTAAACAAGTTATCTGGAGGAACAAATCCATGTTCCGCTACAGGGCTGAACCCACAAGGCTTCATAATACATAAGACCTATTTTACACGGTTAGTGGTTCTAATGAAAAGGTCCCAGTGTCAAAACCCTTCCGCGGGAGTGACCAGAAGTTGGTCAAGCTTTTAGTCTAGTGGCAAACCCTCTCCATCAGTACCCACCGAACGTGCTGTCTCCCGTTCCTATACGTCCACACGATTGGACGAAATCACTGAAGCTCCGTGACTCCTTGGCTGGCCCAGCGTTTTTGTCGCCTCACCCATAGAATGCGTCAGACCACCTTTACACTAAACTGCCATTTAAATTTCATCGTCTATCCAACTCGAAAACCCAACACAAATCCAGAAACTTAGTAGGCTGTGTCAGCTGCACGTGAAACGTTTAGTAAAACATTAGACTTCTCCTTTTGTTGCAAGCAAACCAATTGCAACATGAACTTCTTACGGCATCTGGACTAAGATTTGAAAGGCAAGAAATGTCAGCGCCTTGATCATCTAACCCAGTTTAGCAGATTCTTTTCATTTTTAATGCTCACCTGCGGTCCAAATTGTCGGCCATTCCGATTTTCATCATTTGTGGTGCCTTGAACATAAAGTTCTCTGTAGACATCGAGGAAGCATTTGGAACATACTTCCCTTCTAATCGAACTACCTACAGTCTGCCGCACTCCAAAAATCGCCCCGCGCCGACTTCAGATAGGTTATCTTCCACCGCACTTGACATTGCAGGCATCGAGACGGTGATGGAATAGGCCAAGGCGTTCTACAGGCCTGAGCTTGATGGTATCCTACTAATACTGATTCGCACCGCTGGCTAGGTCTTTCCTCTGCTCTTTTTAAGTCTTTTCCCGCTTGCAATGTCTCAGGGTACTTTCCCATCGCAAGGGGAGTCCTCCATTATTGTCCCACTTCATGAAGAGGGTTCTTTGCAAGACGTGGAGAAGCAACGCATCATTAACCATACTCCAGTTCTATCCCAGCCCATGGAAAAGGTTGTTCAGAAACAACTGATAAATATCTTACCTACTCACAGCCTTATTGTCCTCTCTCAGCACGGCTTATTAAGAAACTGAGTTTGTCTCACTTGTTAGCCTGATTCCTTAAATCCATGTACTCAGAATGCTGACATCAACCTTCAGTGCTCCTGCTTCTTTCAGCATGTCGAAAATGTGTGATCATGTTTTCTTCTTCTAACTTCCAGCCAAAATTAGATCCTATGAAATGAAGGCCACTTCTATCATGGTTATTATTTTCTCTTTCTGATCGCTTCCAAAGTCGTCAATATTAACGAATGTTTGCTCCAGCCCTGCACTATTACCAGTGGGGTCATTCAGGATAGCGCCATTGGTTCCCTCTTATTCCTCCTGTGTATTGATGACATCTTCAAAATCATTCGTCAAGGTGCACCAGTCCTGTTCTCTGATGACATAAAAATAGTCTTGCCTTTTAAATCTGACACTTTTAACTCCAACCTTGCACTTACAAATGAAGACCTGAAGTCTGCAGATTACTGGTGTACCGGGTGGCGATTAAATTTTTCCCGGCGAGAATTCGCCAATAACATGGATGCCATGCTGCCAAAGGATCCATCTCAATAAATGCCCTACCCATTTCTGTAACACATACGGTTAAGGATTTGGGGCCCGGTAGTGCTGGTTTTTCAACTTCCAAGAGCAACTCTATCAGCAAAACGCCGAGGCTAAAAGAACCACCACAATGGTCGCGGGGGCATTCCGCGCTCAAGATTGGAGGCTAATCACTCCAACTCCAATAATAGAATTCATCTTGAATATTGCTGAATTATCTTCACGCATAAGCGCAAAGTTAGTCGAGTCGCAATCGAGAATATACGGTGGGCTTTCAATAGAAACCTTCTTGGCCCCTCATCTAACATGTGCCTCAAAGCCATATGTGAATTCCTCGTTCTTGAGCCACTATGGTTTCGTCGCGTCAAATTAAACCACGCCTTTCTGTTTAATCTTCACCATACTAATGTTTGCCCTGCTACAAACGCCAAACATGACGCCGTTAGCCAATTTGCAGCAGTTCTATTCGTAAAGAGCATACTGAGCTGGATATCGGTCATGGCGAAATTCTCCACACTTGCTTACTCTAAGCTGTGGACCAAACTTTCCAGTTAGCTGCGGTCATTCCCAAGTGTATCCTAGTTCAAAGTTCAAATAGCAAAGCTACTAGATGTCCAGCTCTCTATTAACCTGACACAAGCTAACACTGGACTTGATGGGGCCTACGAACATTCTAGTTTACGGCCGAGCGTCAACTACCCTCTCCACCAGGGATTTGCGGTCTGCCTCACGTACTTTTCATTTATCTGGCCAACTTAAAGGGGATTATGCCTCTATTTGTGTCTATCTGTCACTGGCTCATTAACCACTATAACCCCAATCCCGAATAGTTTCTCCGTTGTGTTTCAGATCGTGCACTCAGGTCTTACTTGTCATTACCGATTCAGTTACCGCCACCCTGAATCTAACACCGGCCCACGTGGATATCAGCAACCCGACGGATCGCACGATCAGATGGAATTGACGTAGTCACACCAGTCACCGGAAAATGGGACATCATTATGAATATCCATGAATAGTCTGATTTTGACAACGGCTGAAATTATTTATGACAATCAAGCACCGGTGAACACAGTTTTCACCGACTTGCCGCAAAATCACTCTGAAATCAAACCATTCTACACTCGTTTGCATTCACTCAGTTCTTCGCAGACCACTTTGCCTGGTTTCCTTTATTGGGAAGTTTTGTTTATTACCGAGAACAATAGTGAGAGGTAAGTATCCATGCCATTCTCGGGTTGCCCTTCAAGGTTAACAAACCAAGCTTTGCGGACACAAAGAAAGAACACGTTAACGTCTACCCATAATTTATCTATACCAGTTTTTCTTCCCCAACGTAATAGTGTCCTTCCCACCACTGGATCTTTGTCGCTTCATCCCTCAACACGGATCAAGTTTTTTGCACTTCCGGCAATTCATGATACTGCTTCTCATCGAAACCCCGTTCTCTGTACGACAACTTTCCTCGTCTTCCAGTTCGCGTCTCGTCTTCTGGTTGTCCACAGCCATCCAGTGATTTTTGTAGCCGATTTTGAATGTATTCATCTCCCTTGCATTTGAAAATTGAGTGTCCTGGGCACCTAGTAGAACTTTTTATTGTGCTGTTATCCCAGACTTACCGCCTTCATCTCGACGTACTCCATTATTCTGGCTCAAATTCAATTTATCATCCTCCATCAAACTTTACATTTCCTTTACGTGACAACAGCCGACAGTGATGCTCCTAGACAAAAGTTGCCTGCAGCAATCGTACATATCTTTCTCAAAAATTACTTTTACCCATATCATTTTGCCATTATACATTTTTTCCATTGTCTCTGCCGTGCCTTCTGTCACCTAACGGAACAAATAGATATTCTTGTGCCCATTCGTTTTCACTGATCCATGCGTTTAAAAATTGATCGTGCCTTCGGTAACGTTTTTCGTTGCACGAGAAATAAACAAATTAGTGTTGCCATTATTCCTGTCTGGACTGCGCGGAGTGCAGCCTTCTGACGCCCTTGATGTTTTACCGTTAATACTACTTGTCGAGTTCTCGAAAACTCGCCACTGGTAATTGACGTTTTTGGATGCATCTATTCACATGTTGCCAGCAGTACTAAGGACAGCTGGACAAATGGAAGAATAATTTAGAGAGCCATCGTCACTCTAGGTAGACGAACCTGTTTCACTATGTTCGACTGGAAAATCGATCGCCATATACCACGGCTTGCCTTGGTGTTTTGGCGTTGGCAACGAGTTGAAACACGCCTTCTTAAGGCATTGGCGGAAGTGAATGGTCGACATCAGCATGGTTACGCACTCATGTAGCCACCGGTTACTTGTTGCTGAAGTCCGTCGAGTGAGCTGGTTCTTCATAATGAAAATGAAGTGTGACGATGAAGTAGGACTTTCGTTTTTCAATTTTTTCTTCGTGCCACATTGCATCCGCTGACGGGATTTTTCTGTCAAATGTTGCAACAGAAGTCGAAACAGATGAGCAACTAGAAGGAACCTACGGCCCAGCATGTCTAGTTTATTTAAAAGGTTGACCAATGTGATGGGGATTTTAACCCTCATTTTCATCAGTTTACTGGACGTGATTTTTACCCAATTACATGTGTTATTACAAACTATGCACCTGTGATGACCGACAGCCGTGATGCTATCGATGATGAACTTCACAATGGAGAACATCTAAAATCAGCAGAAATGCCCGATATGCCAAGGATCACAAAATCATACTGGCATTCAAAGGTGAAATATTCACTAGCACTTTTGCCGCCTCTGCAACACTGTACAAAACTTCAACTCTGGCCCTGTAACAGGAAAATGTGTAGCGGAACAAGGATTTGTTCCCACGAATAGCTTGTTTGAGCGAACGTTGACCGCCAAACGCGGTCGCCACTTGTGCGTTGCTCACGCACGTAACGCTCGCACGCTCCTGTCCAAATATATTCAACCCGCTACCGCTTGTACCGGTCAAGTGTCAGGTTTGCCTGTATTACAGTCGTACCCAGCAGAGTAAGAGTGACGCAAGAGTGGTCACAAAGGTCAAGAGAAGGCGAACGTAATACGAGATTCGCGTTAGGACAGTCAGTTCTACAAATCCCTGTACATATTACTTTTATATTTAGAGTCGTCGTACATCCCAAATCAATGCACCTAATGATGTTAGTACGAGATGATGGAAGCAAACTTTTAAAGAAGTCGGACTTCATAAAGTGTCTAAGGCATATCGTGGCGTCTTGTAGGTCACTGGTGACCGATGGGCGATTTCTAACCCGAAAGGCACTATCGAAGCACTGATTAGTGTAGACACTGTAGGGGAAGATGAATTTAGGATCAGCAGGACCAACTCTATTCTGCCTGACTTTGTGTCGTCTAGAAGCAATTTTTTGTGGAACACTTATGAAAGCAGTTTTGCTTAATCTGCAGAAATATCTGCCTCGCCGGTATGATTTTCGACTTGATAATGCGTCGTGTTGCGCATATGAATGACTCAGAAGCATGGTGCCCGGTTTAGCGAAGTCATTGTTAAACTCGGATAGGTGAGTCCAACTATCCACATCAAACACAACGCAGTGCTCACCCTAAGGTGACGTAATCATGGGCTAGCAGCCACGGGTGTCTGGAGATGTGGGAGATGCAGTGACAGCAAGACTTCTTGAAGGACATTAGTAGAGTGAAAACGGATGTGTGAATGAAGTTGGCCTGTATATCGTCCGTCAGTGTTCTATGAAGTGCAACGAAACCTAAGCAGAACTTGCAAGAATCACTTAATTTCTATAAATCCACTTGCGACAGCCTTATGCATTGCCGTCGGAAGCCATATGAAATAAAACTATGATAACCCCACCGCCGTTAAACTGCCGTACGGGTCAAATTTGTTAATTGTGCTTGCTTCGTCAAGCCGCCTTTCCGTCAGGTGCAGATCACCAGTTTCATGACATCTAGACAAACTTAGTGCGTGCACTTGATGGGAAACAATCTTGTCATATCAGGAGGAAGCACATCAAAAGGTGACATGCCCATGTAGTGATTCTCGTATCATCTGTCTCCAAAGCACAGCCGAGCGGATTGCACTGCATCGAGGTGGTTAACAGCAGTGGTCAAATGCGAAGTTCCCAACACCGATTTCGAAGTTACACGAACACCCCGTTTCATTTTATGCAAGTCATGTAACATTAAGACAATCGTCCTTGTGGGCATGTTCCCTTGAAAGGCTATCTCCCGCGCCATATGTATTGTTGAAGGCGTTCCTACTACGAAACAATCCATTTCGCTATTTTATAGACCGAAATTGCAATCGTAGCGGAACATGGATTTGGTCCGCCCAATCGCCTCTTTGACCAAACGTTGACCGCCCAGCGGGGTTGTCATTTGGACGTTGCTCAGGCACGCTCCGTTTGCACGCTCCGCTTGCATGCTCCTGTCAAATACACTCATCCTCCTACCATTCCCGACCGTTCGTTCGTTCGTTCTACCGGTCTATTGTCTGGGTTGTCAGCATTGCAGTCATACAGAACAAAGTAAGGGTGACCCATAAGGGGTCACAATGGTTAAGGGCAAGCAAATGTAGTGCGAAATCCGCATTATGACAGTCGGTCTCACAAAATACCGAGAAGGAAAACAGTTCACTTTCGTGTAATAATATTGTTATCGCTTTCAAGATCCACAAATCCACTTGTCCTAACAAATAATGAAAAAGGGACTTCACCAGCTTTCGGAAACATGATGGGATAACCACTGGAATCGATTAAAGATTATCGCTGTTATTGTCGTTGTTTGCAATACTGATCATTTTCTCTGATGATGCATCTGTAGTGGCATCGATTTTTTGGAGAAGGTCTGCTGTTTCCGCAAATTATTTTTTCTAGAATCTGCTTTGACGCTCGATAATACTTTTGTGACATTTGATTGGTTGATTTTGATTTTATTGCACACAAGACTCTTGATATTTCCTACCGGACTGCACTTTTATAGAGCCTTCGATCTCGAATCTCTCCGACCACTGGACATTTCGCTGCCGTGGTTTGCCTGAGGGTGTGTTGTCTTATCGGGGCCATCTGGATACCACAATATATGCAATTCGTTGCTCGCATCTGGTAGTTGGCAGAAGTCATCTCTACCTTATCGAATGAGGTGATTTTGTCAACTGCGGCTTTAGAATCCGAAAGATGACGCGTTCGGGGTGCATTTAGGATGCCTTATAAATATCATTCGAAGGTCCAGGCGTTTTAGTTACATTTACCCGTCTCGTTAATGATTTAGCCGGTCTCCATTATGTGGTATGCTAACTCCAGCCCAGATAAGACCTAGTAGATTCCACGAATCGAAATACTGGGAAAACAAGGGCGAATAAATTTAGGTGAAATAAATTACTCGCCATACTAAGCTATACGACCGATAGCATATTGAACGAAGTACACTATCACAACAGACAGTGATCTTCCAGCGGAGTGCAGATGCTTGGATGTGTAAAGCAGGAAAAAGACGACCTCGACAGCCGGAGAAGAATACGTGAGAAGGTAGACATGCCAAGTGTGCCAAGTGGTCTTCCACTGCAGTACTACAACTTTCTGGGCCTACCAGTCTAATTCCAAAGCAATGGCGATGAATTCAAACAAATTCGGGGTAAATGGCATCACAGTGCTTGCCACGGTTTTCTGCTGGCTATTACTTCCTAGATAGACCTAAGAATGAATATCTCGTGTGATCTTTTGAACCACAGTACCGTGATTTCTGTTTTTAATAACTCTCCTTTGGTCAACTGTGCTGCAAACACAATAAATATTTCTGGACATATTTTGCGTTTATGCAGGGACCTAATCTTCTCTCTCGTGCACGAAAATTCGCCCCGCTGAATCCGACCACATTTAAAAAGGAAAATTAGCGTTCGTCGTTCAGTTATTGGCAGAGAAGATGAATTTCCATTTGTTAATATAACTGGAAAATGCAATTGAGGTTTACAGATGGTGGCGAAAGCTGCACGTTCACCAGAGGTGGCAGAAGTTTGAATTCTAAATAATCAAAAAATGGAAGTATAAAAGTTGAGTTTTTGTGACAAATGAATCACGTTTCCGACGACTTTTAACTCCCTAACCGTTTGCTGCCTACCGACGTTGCTTTTTTACGCAGAACACAGGTTTACTGCATGGAACTGGAACTGAAACAAAAGAAGGCATACGTGATTTCAAAATGAAATTATGAATTATTGGAAGCAGTTTGGAATACGATGCCTCTTATTGTATGTGGTGTGGACAGGACTTAGCTCTATCCCAAATGTTTGGTTGCGTGCATGCACTCAAAATCACCCGAATTCCTTGAATGCAAAACACAATCGTGAGAACGCTTATTTTGAATCCCCATGTGTTGTATTTCATGGTGAGGATAGCAGGAGTAAAATGAAGTGCTGTATCTGTGTCAGCCGACGATTACTGAGGAGCCCTTTGTTCCAACTTGGGAATTTTCTTTGAATTTACTGAAAAATCGAGAGCAGTATGATTGTAAACCTGAGGCGAGAAATGCAAAGCATTCGTGAATTGTTTGACAGTAATTCAGGAGCCTACCTTCCAGCACTTGACAGGAAGTGCTGTTCCACGGTTAGGACAAAGCAACATGCACCAGCTAAGAAACATCGGACCTACTAGATAAACGAAGGTCAGTCTCATAAGTTTTAGGTCCAAAAGTGGTTCCAAATAATGTTTTTCAGACAACCAAGGCGGAGATTTGAAGTTTTGAGTTTTCCAAATGATTCTATACTTATTCCATTTTGACTATGAGAGCATTTTGTAGCCCATCGTGTGAGTGAAAAATGTTAACTTTAGATGTTGACTAACAAAGTACCAGTGGTTACCGATGATTACTGAATAAGATTGGAGTGATCCTCTGCTTCCCTCTAAAATCCATGATTTACAGCTGCTAGGCAAAGCATTCAAAATGCATTCAAAACCACCGATAACATACGGGTACCGGCAGTGACATTAACAATGGAAGAAACCGCCCATCGTCATGTCGATGCAGCCTGAAAAATCACGGTTCGTAATCAGACAACTCTCATGTAAGTACATCAAAGGTATACACCTAAAAGGAAAGCAGTGAAACAGCATACTGTCATCGCAATAACGAAAATCATATACGTTATACTATTGGTAATTAATTAAAGCTCTATACTTGTTTACACTGATTTAAAGTAGAAACTTCACTGAAAGTACTTCATTCGCCCAATGAATCCTCATGCTTTGTCTTCAGCGAAGTCCAATATATGGTCGTGGACTGCATTCATTTTAGTACCTACACAAATATGAAGCGTTTAAGCTAATCAACCTAAATAATTCTCGTGTTTTTTTAAATGTCCGCTTCAGTTATGATCACCGGTATATAATGATTTTTCGCTCTACAAACTACCTGCTTAAACCGCCAAAAATATTCAGAGAACAGCGTCACCAATGATTTTTGTGCTACATGGATCAGTCATTTGATAATTACGGAAAGCTAACATCTTATACACTTATCAAATCAACCGCAAAATGTTAACATGGCTCTATGCAAATAACTGCCGTCGAACCAACGTTTGGCTTGCAAGCATCAGAGTCGTCCAACGAGGATTGGGTTGCTATACGAAGTTTTGTGCCAATCAACCAATCACTCGTGAATTTAGTGCAGATGCGACCAAAACAAACTTCCCTGTGTTACCCCTGGAGAATGTTTATTGAAAGTTTATTGTAAATACTCAAATAACCCTTTCAACCCAACCTGGAAGACTGAAATTGTGAACAAAACATATAGTCCACAGCAACCGGGGACGAAGAGACCGGCACATCGGCTAACAAACGGCACTCTGCGATGCATAACATAGAACCCATCATCATTCTGTTCTAATCAACTGAGACAATGTGGTTTCAGTTAGTTAGACTTTTCAGAGTTGTGTGTCATTATCATCTTCTTGCCACCAGTCAATTTCTCTGGTTGGCAGCTCTCAGTAGGCGAGGTTTCCGTTCCGAACAATATTTTCGTTTTTGGCGTTATTAATGACAAAAGCAAGATAAATGAGAATCCAGTGAATGTGAGACCAACCTCGATGTGACGTTGTTTCCTAGGCGTAAAAAACTCGAATTTGTCGTCTGGCAAACACCAAAACCCCGCGATGTGCGATTGTCTACCAAGCAATAGGACGATGATATTTGAACAGATTACCTGACCTATGCAACTGCAGGAAAACCGAAGACAGCTGAATACCAGTATTGATGTCATTCAGCTATGGAACTAGCACAATCAAATCAATAGTGCAGTCAAAAAGCAGTAATCTTCGCAGAAGCTGCGCATATAGACCAAAATAAAAAAGCATAAAATATGATGTACAGCAGCCTTGGCATTTTCATAAAATGTTTTCCCAGGTTAAGATCTGTTCGAGTTTTAACTGTGTTAACACCGTTTGCCCCGCCCAGAAGAAGACAGAAAACCAAGCTAAAATCAGTTTGTCAGCTGTAAGATGGTATAATTTGGTTTTAGATAACGGACTACCACCTCAGTCAGCACAAACGCCCCCGAAACGCCACGAAATAGTCCCCTAACATATCCCTAAATGTGCCGCTTTGAAACAAAAATGGGACCATTTTGGGTCGTTTGTCGAATTCGCCCGAAATCGGTTCCTGTAGTCGCAGGTAACACCATTTTTAATTTCTTAATTGCAATTCCCAACTAATCTATTCGCCTGCGTGGAATGCCTGAGAGGAACTTAAATTCCACGGCCTGATACACATTCTAACATTCCGACATGCACTTTTACCTTTCGCGGTGCATCACGAGCATAATTGGAACCGCCAGGAACAAACAAAAGTCCTCGGCATATGCAAGCTTCTTTTATTAACAAACTTAGAAATTAAAATACACACTGAAGTGGCATTTCTTTGATTTTAGCTTATATTGTTAGCCGCTCGTTAGTGAAAGATTTTCCTGCAAATTTTCTTCGATCTGGAAAACAAAATGGGAAATGGCATTACTACTTTACTATATTCACGGAAGGCATTTGTGGTGGCAATATAAACTGATAGTAGCAAACGTTATATGTGACTTCAGTAATGAAGCCGCGCGGTATACATATGTCAAATCGACAGATATATTATTCGTCGTTGTTTTAATTTCGGATACGTATATCTCATTTATTAATGAATATTACTTTAAAAGCGGCTAGCAGGTGACTCACCGTTGTCAGGGTACAATGAACCCCAATGCACTTTGAGTTTCTGAGGTCGTCTTGACCGGAGTACCTGCAGAGTTGGCCGCACCAACTCATCTTTTCTCGAACTGTTTGTACGGTGGCTCCCGGATAGCCTTTACAGCACACAACATCTACAGGTTGGACGCAACACAGTCTTGATCTTACCATTTGCCAACGCGCAAACTTTCGTACTAGACAAAGCAGTTTTCTCATGGGCACCTTGCATATTCAGCTGACGAAACACGGATGTTGTCACTGGCTGATGCTTGACATCCCGTGTTCCATCATCGAATGTTACCCGTACGTTGATGAGAAATGTGGCCCTAAAATTTAATATATTTGAAATTGCAACTTGCTGCGCGGTCGTAATATGGGTCCTGGTTGCCTCCACTGATAAATGCGTTTGCAACGCTGCTTGACGCACGACAGAAATTGCAGATACCACAGGAACCAAATCTGTGAACAGGAAACGTTTAGTCCCCAGTATAACTGACCTTCAGCGTCCATGTTTGTGTTTCGTGTCCGGACCAGGTCTAATTGACAGGTGTCCTGTGTTGGATCGCTTAACCTGGAGTCAAATGCGGTGGTAGTTGATGCGGAAAAACTCAGTTTCTTCCTCTATTTCCTTATCACTTCAATCATCTAATGACACACAAAGCTCTTTTACCCGTAAAAATTTCTCGAGATATCTAGAGTATGTGTCACACAAATCACACTTGCTCCCCTTAATTCTCCACAGCTTACTTCTGATTCATGAGATGCTGTGCTATTGCTTATTTACTGTAGGCAACGAAAAGCTTTAGAACCCACGGCATAGGTCTTTGGTCCATTATTCATAATCAGAGGGCTGTATTGGTTCTACCTGAGTTCCCATTGGGACCACTGGGGGCAGCCTCGGTGCTTAGTGGTGAAGCGAGAGACAGAGTTCTTTGGCATCATATTAGAAAGTCTTCATGCGTGCAAAAGAGCGCAGAAATTACGATAACCTTAATCTCACACAATCAAATTTTTTGTTTCATCCTGTGTGTGCACGAATGATCCTATTATTTTGAAATAAATCGCCGGTGTACTAAGCTTCTTTCTAATGAAACCATTCTTGGTAGGTGTTAGTAGAGCTTCCATGATTTCTTTATGGTGAGTTGAGCGATGATATTACATGGTGAATTATTTCATGGAAACTATCATAGTTATTCGAATGGTAGTGGTGTATTTAAAAAAACTTATGTAATAAAATAATCCCTTGATTCATATAAATGTTTTTCTCATCCATAAACTAATTAGAATACCTGAGTTTTTGTATGATTAGTTTTGCATCAAAGGTTAGTTTCACAAGCGTTGAACTGTGCCATTTAAGGTTGCCTGAAGCAAATAATCCCATGGCAGGGATGCCAATGATGGCATCGTTCAGGCAAGGTTCAGCCTCATTTTTCAAAACAAAAACCCGATTTAAATTGTATGCCCAAAACTCTGCTCGATATCATCATAAAATTACACTCAGCGTAAAATTTTCTGTTTAAAGATTCTGAACATTAGCGTTTGCCCAACCTTGGCTTGTCGGTTTTCAAACTGCATTGATTTCTAAACTTAGTGATCAAACCTTTTTCCATTTTTTCAACAATACCAAAGGTGATCATACGCTCAACTAGTCTCAATTTCGAATTGTAAAACTAATGTGCGTAGTTCTATTTTCTAACAGGCTGAACGGTATAGTGCAGCAGGTTACCGTTTTACTCAACATAACAGAAATCAAATATCGGTGGTTCAAGTTTATTAAAAAATATCCTGTGAGTAGACCTTCCATTTAGTTCAACACAAGGGCCTACATTAACGAGCATTCATGGTCACTTATAAAGTTTTAAAACGCAAAATGCACTAGAGTGTCTGCCTTAATGCCGACCCTAAAATTATTGATGCTTCTAGTCTGCTATTCTTTACCACCAGCTCACACAAAGACCAAATCGGGTAGACTCTGGAATTTGTTTGTAAATCAAAATCAAGTCGTTTTCTACGATTGCCACTGACTGGTCCTTCAGTTTATTGACTGATGTAATGTGTTATGTCATCACTGTTACGTTAAACTTTGGACACAGTAATGGATATGACGAGTCAGTACCACCATCATTAAGTATAGGTCATGTGCATAGCAGCTATGATGGTTCCGACTATGTCAGTACTTCATGCACCTGGCCTGGGAACTGGTCCACGTAAACTGGCAATGAATGACGGTAGATGGATGCGGTATTTTCAAGCTTCATTGAGCGGTGTTCCAAAGTGAACTTCATCTTCATTTATTGTTTAGCATATTTCTGGTTGTCACATTATCCTCACGGGGGAATTGAGTTGGTTTCAATGATTGTTTGAATAAGTCGGCCGTAGCGCTACGCAACCTGATGAACATACATCTAAACGAGTGATGCATTTCTGAAAATATTCCTGTAAGATATTATGAGACCTTTCATTGGCTTAACCGCGATCTTGTGTAGGAGTGATTGTAGTATTGGTACCTCTTTAATCTTGAATCCGTGTGATAACAAACGGACATGAATGCGGACTGACATAAACTGTGCAACTAAAAGCAACGGTAGGAACACAACAGTTCGTTCATAAACACAATGCGAGGAACTCTGATTGGTGGGATATCTCCGGGCCAAGTGCACTTGAGTCGTCTTTGAACTTCCGGTTGGTGTGTCGATACGGTTCTGTTTGACTTATTTTAACCCCACGCTACCGCTCGGCTGTGCCAGGGTGCATCACGTGATTTACACGAAAAACCACCTCAGTATTGTTTCATGGATCCTAATAAGACAGGAAAATGATGTCCTTCGTGAGAAGTTAAACTGATCACTTACTAATATCTGTGCACCAGAGGCATGAACAAAGCCACTTCTTGGTCATCGTTCCTAATGTAAGATGCAGTCCTTGTAGGAACCTGGAATATAACTTCATCAAAGCCACCATTAAACATAGCCCCATATAATACACCACGTGAAGGAGCATGTTCTGCTTCAATTTGCGGAGTATCTCACGATTTTTACTTTGTTTGACATGAAAGAAAAACCTGAACCAACTAGACCATTTCTTCTACCGTTGGGCAGTTTAGGTCGCAGCGTCGCAGTAAAACAAGCACATTAATGGAAGTTTTATTCCATAATTCTATGTCATCGTCCTTTGTGTCTGTTTTTGCAGTCATTGTGGGAATTCGAGATTACGCATGAGGACAACAGAATCACCGTATGAGGTTTGAAAAAGTAGTCATTGCAGCACTTATGGGTACCCCAGAAATACCCTCGTTTGATACGGAATAATGTGATAAAATTTTTATTGATTTGTGGATGCTGTTTATACAAACGATGCTCGTGACAAAAACAAATTGAAGAACATGATAAAATACTTCAATGCACATTCAAACCCGTGGTACGAAGATACTAAATCGAATTTTCACGAGTGTGATAGAAAATACTGGAGGTGACGAGTAACCTCTAATGATTATGCTTATTATTGCTACAAATAAATTAACATCAGTTTTGGTAAATACTTAGCACTTAATATCTGCATTTTGCGAGACGCTTCCAATGTGTTGAGTTGTGGTATTTTGTTGAAGCAAGAATTTTGACCACCGAAAGTGTTTAACATAAAATCTCGGAAATTGGGTTCTGCTGCTGCAAAAAGACAACTAAGGAAACACAAGAAATGAGAATTTAACACATGACTGCGCATAGCGCATAAATGACTCGGGCACAAGACGAAAATACCAGGATTGGTCGGAGCACAGCATGGACTCAATATTCTCATATTCTCTGCGACTGTACTCACTATTGATCAGATAGAATATGTTTTGAGTGCCTTACACTGGAATCGAAGTACAAACTAAACACATGATCAGACACTCGGCCTT
Source organism: Fasciolopsis buskii (assembly GCA_008360955.1). Taxonomy (NCBI): domain Eukaryota; kingdom Metazoa; phylum Platyhelminthes; class Trematoda; order Plagiorchiida; family Fasciolidae; genus Fasciolopsis; species Fasciolopsis buskii. Next base: position 160,016 of record LUCM01004242.1, on the reverse strand, counting down.
TAATTCCACGAAGCCAGTACCAATGGTTGTCTCACGAAGCAGAAAAGACCAAGGTCCGAAGTTGGGTCATCCACTAATTTGGAAGAAGGTTCCGGGACGAGAGATTTATTGATCACAGGTGAAACAGCAAGCAATAAAGATAAAAAATGCGTCACGTGTACGGGGAGCCCTAACGTGTATGCAATGCTAGTAATTCAGAGACTCAGTGATCGCACGATGTGAAGCAAAATTAAGGAAGTCAGCCAGTCAGAAGAGACGAGAAGTTCGTGGGCCAGCCAAAATAAAGTAGGAAGTAACCGGAAAAATAAGCGGTTTAACCGGAAATGAAAATGAACACCGATCTTGGAACTTCTTATGTGTTGGCAACCTGGCCGTCTAATCGGCGCACATTTATGGGACTGTCCCAGACCAAATTACGGGAGAAGAAAGCAATGTAGGTACTTTGCAGATAAGCAATTGTGACATTGATTACTTTAATCCACGGTTCGACGGTGTTACTATGCTGGCAAAATCATCCACTTGAAATGGACAGTGTGCATAATCACTCAGTAGGTTTAGTCACTGTGCTTACTAGGCAACATTCATACTCAATGTGCAACAGTGAATCAGAATCAAATACAAGAAATCGACTGAAATGAGGTATACTAACCTTAGAGTGGGTCACCTGATTCCACAAGTTTTTGCCTAGCGCCCGGTTTGTCTTATTACTTGCGCTACTCATGAGTAGTTACTTCATGTTGGTCACGTCATGAGTCTGTTACCATGCCCATGGAATAATGCGCCAGAAGCGGGCTGTCTTGGTCGACGAAACAAGCAGTCTTTCGCACTTTTTTTCGGAAAAATTCCTTGTTAAATCGTTTGTCCACATCACATCCATGAGTCCAAAAGTTACTTTTTCAATCAGTTTCACCATGATAACTGGCGGCTGCTATGTGGTCAGAAATTGATGTGGCCCCAAATAATAACAGGACTGTCTGAAGAATGACGGCATGAACGGCTGTCCTCACTTCCAAGCGAATGCTGGGGAACACCATGGTGTTTTCCTCCTATTGGGCGTTAGCAATAAACACTGGAAACAACCCCAGGGTCATAGTTAAATCTAACTGATCTCCTCAATGATTAAATCAGTGTTGGAAATTTACTAATCCAGATTAACTTAACTAACCTTTGTGGCTGGCTGCCCAGTATAGATTAAAAGCTAATATCCTGCTAAGCGTCATCTAGTTTATTTGTTTCGCTCCTGTATCGCTTAATATTTTAGAAAGTAGAATGCGTAGATACCGGGTATTGGTTGTTTGCTGAAGATAATAGTATATTCAAACAGTCATCTTCAAAATGTCTTGTGTGAGATCAACTTTCTACCGTTTTCGTTGACGTTTTCTTCAGCATTGACCACTTCTGACCAGACCTAGTAACGCAGAATAATGACAAAAACCCTTTTTTAACTTGCATGCTACGAAATTCGAAATCAGTAACTGGAGATTGAACCTATCTGAAATTTTATACCTCTTAATGCGTCTTACCATTTCGCATTGCGTTTTGAAATTCTCAACACTTCGATTACTCAACCCTACCGCAAGTGACTACGATTTGGCACTAAATCGGTGGATTAAACGACAAGGAACTGTGTTGGTAATGTCAAATACTGCGTATCGGTTTCAGCGGAGGTCGGAACTTGGGATCCTGTGTCTCTTGTCTCCAAATGTTGACCTCTAGGGCAAATGAAGGCTTTTGTAACAAGTAACTGTTGTGATTCCTACCTTGACTTTCCATACCTAGAAGCCGTTAGGCATAAGCGTGCGATTATAATACCAAATTCTGTATTGGAATGCACAAGCACGAGTTGGTTGGACCAGCGAGTAGCAGTTGCGCATACGTGATGAGCAGCAGCGACTGCGGAATGAGTCGTTTGTTTCCTGGGAATGTTTTGTTTTGTTATCCGCATCCAACACTACTCGTAGCACCCAATTATTCTGCAAGTACTCTGGAAACTTTGGAACCGTCATCTGAAAACGGCTGTGGTACTGGAATAAAATTCTCTAAGATTTAGGAGATACTGGCTGAATGGTGCAATAATCTGCCTGCACGGTTTCGGTTGCCAAGGGGATTTCACATGCAACATCACTATAGGCTCACGAACGTTCACTATTCTTGTTCCCCTTCTCATTGTTTAATTACACTGACTTCCAAATCTGCGACTGCCACTTCCAAATTGCGGTTTTTCTCTCGTTGAAAAACCCATAAGAAGATTTACTTCATAAGTAAAAAGCCTACATGTCATCTGGTAGCGTAGATTACGGATCAACTAGTTCGAGCGATGAATGGTGTAGCAATTGCTCATCGAACATGTGTGTTCGGGAAAGTTTGTTTATTTAGCCACCAAATCGTTTCTGTTTGGTATAAACATGCACAAAAGGTTTAATATACATACATCTCGTCGGCTTGTCAGCTGATCCAGACGCAAATCGTGAACAGTAAACAGCGTGTCTTTGTTGGACTACGTATGCGAATCGATCAATAATGATCGCAATTCTAGATGCATCGGCACTCGACCTTTTTCGGTTGGTCAAAAACTCTAGTTCTACGGCTTAACTTAATTAGTCTTGAATCTGCCAAGAAGCAATGATTAATGGTTGTTTATTCTATTTATTTCACAACAAAAAAGTTAGCTATTGTTTTAGTTGAATCAAATGTTCAGACTACTGCCCACCTACGCATTGGCAATTGAAAGAATGTTTCCATTGACGAAATTGAGAGGAAAGGTTTATTGGGGCCGCTGGTTTGTACCAGTTTTGAAACCGGTTTTGAATTTCACCAGATGTTCATTTCTTTGACTGTGTGTACAGTCATGAAGATGCCCGTATGAATCGCTGGGTAATGTGAGTTCGTTAATTCGACGGTCTCTAATTTTGGTTCAGTGAAACAAATTACCACTGTTACTAGGGCTATTTCCGTAGTTTTTAGCCTGATCGGATTAGTCCTTCAGAACCATTCAATATTACTCATTTATTTATAACAATTGGCAGCTTTATCACGGCATAACCTAAATAAAGTCAATTGAAGTAAACTACAAAATTTACCCTACCTAGAAAATGGCGCGCGCCCAGAGATAACTCAAAGAGGTCCGACATTTACGGTGTTTTAAAATCCAATTGGATTCATGTAGAAGTACGCTGATATACAACTGAATGAATAGTCATAAAGTGAGCACGTCGACCGATTACCCGGAAGAGTGAAAGCGATTCGCTTTCTAAAACATTTTGTAGCTTCGTTATTAGGGTAGTGCTTGCAAAGGTAAAAGGTATCCAGGTTGAGAATTATTGGGGAGGACAGATTACTGACGAGTCAGGTGATTGCGAATGTCAGTAGTTCTCAGCTGCAAAAGTGCAAGCCCTGTAAGGAGAAAATTATTTTTATTTAATAATTACTAAAATTTTCCACATCTTCATTGGTTTTTGCGCATCCGAGTGAGTAGATAAACGAAAGAACTATTTTTGATTGAAATCTTATTGGTACATATTCAGTAAACTGAGTTTGCCTTTTCCTGAAAAGCTCTAAATCTCTCGAAAAACAATCCCGAGTTATCCATGACTTGCCCATTTCACACAGTCCAGTTTCAGACTTGTGCCGTTGATTCCACGGTAACACTACTGACTAGTGTATGTATAACGTAAACGCAACCCATGAGATAAAGGCTGCTTTGTTTCTTCGTACTTTTGGTTGAAAACGACCCTCATTTTGTCTTCACATGTTTAATCGCCCACTGTTGTGTGCTGCGATTCCGCGGACAGAATCACGTTGTTTACTGTTTGACAGTTACGACGGTGGGTACCATATGCGTCTAGGCATTACAAGCGTTAAATGTCGGACTATATGAAGCACGCAGTGGTAGAACATTTATTCAGTTTTTGCCTAGGTTTTCGGTGCAGCATATCAAAAGCGTCAATCCTGGTAGGTGTCGGTGAATAGACGGGGAGAAGTATTTTTGAACTGTGTATTACGGAATTATCTAGAAAACCCGGAAGTGATGTGAATCAGATAATGACTTCTAAAAGATTAGCAGTGATGGAAACTGTCCGATTAAGTATTTACCAGAGGTAATGTTCACTGAGCACGTGTGCAAAGTTTGCCCGTGAGTGGTATTACCCCCTTTTATTTCGTCCCAATTGTGCTTGCAATCTCCTAATGGAATCTAAGAAATATCACTCATTGGATAAACATAATCATGAAGGAATGAACTCTTGACTTACAAGGTTGCATCAGCACGAAACTATTGTGATCGAAGTGTTTATGCGACCACAATGGCTTTACAGAGTGACGAAAATGATGACTGGGTGGTAGATTCTCACTTCACAGATCGAAACTGTGCGTACGAGACGACCGTGAGAGACAAAGATACTGTGTCAGTTGTTCTTCTTTCTCGGTTTATTTGTTCACACAAATCGACGGTTTCGAATTTTGACATCGAAGTAACAATCAACAAACAAATCGCGGCATTTAACACTCAGATTATGGCTAATTCTGTGGCTCATCGAGAAAACGTTACACGTATGGGATGAAGAGGTACGTTTGCAGGCCTTATCTCCAGTAATCTGGGAAGGCAAGTTCTGCAGAAGCCATCTTGCTATCGTTTAAAGACTCACGTTGAGATATTTACTGCGATGCCAAACTCACACCCCCACCAATAGATGAATTTGACAAACTTTCCCTTGAATCTTATTTTTGCTGTTGTATATAGCATAAAAGGAATAAGACATTTGTTCTGGCTTCGATTCTCTAGTCGACAATCGATCTGACCACAGATTCGCTCCTTTCTGGTTTACCTAACGCTAGTGATAATAACTAATTCAAGCAGAAAAAAATTCTGTTAATTAATCAAGTTTTTTCTTGGTGCTCTGCGGTCAACACTTATGTTTTGATCTGCTTGACCATTGACGTAAACGATACGTTATCGCCGCATCTGGACTGATTTTTGGCTTGGATAATAGATATTGCAATTTGATATATATTACTCTTACATTCTGCATTCTTCTTGGATGAATTAAATTCTCGTTCCTTCTCATTTGTGCGGGCTTCTTCCACTTTCCCGATCCCTGATATTCCGTTTTCGCAGCCAAATTTATTTTTATTTTCTTTCTTCAGTTGATATTTCAAACAGTTTCAAATTCTTCTTATTGGTCACTTCCGTTTGTTCCGTCCACGGAGCGTTTGTCTTTCGCGCGTATATTTTTCACACGCATGGCATGAAGAATGAACAACGTGTGGTTGTTTCGAACCATTTGTTCAATAACCAGGACAACATTCACGAGTTCATTATTTCCTCTGGAAATCATATTGTTCAGAATCACTTTAACACGAATATTTGATATTAAGTCCTCGTTCTAACTGCTTTTGATCTCTGGAATCTTCAAGTTTTCTTAGGGGGTCAGCTAGTGAAAAATAGATACTCAGGCATCTTTAGTAGATAATTATCACATTCTCGGCCATTAAAACAATAAAAAGAAACGGTAATCCTTTTTTCCCATCAAGAAAGTAGTTTCTGCCCATAGTGACACAAAATTTAGAAAACGCTGACGATATGCCGGACATTTTTAACGACGCAGGTCCAAACACATCGCACCACATCGGCCCTAAATAAAGGACGACTGTTGGGATTGAAACTAAAGTTCAAAAACTATAAGTGGAAAAAGCTGACGCAGGGAAATAAATTCCGAGAAGGACAAAACACTTTGTTTGCAAGGCTGAACCTTCTTTTGCGCTCCTATGGGACACAGGAGTAGTGACGATTAAACTATTCAATATTGCGGCATTTTTCTACAAATCATATCGAGCACACTTTAGCTTCTCTACAAATCTTACCTGTTTCACTTGACGCCAAGTATATGATGCAAAATTTAGCTCCTTCGTCTGCTATATATGACCTTCTTTACTGTTAATTTTTAGCAATCTCAGCTGCTTGCCAGTTTACGGATACAACCGCCCAGACTGGGATAATGCTATTAGACTGTTGGGTTTGGCTTTTGCAGTGCGCAAAATACAGTTGCACATCAGCATGCAAGCAGGTTAATTTTTATACTTTCTGAGCTGGTGTTCGGGATGACCTCTTAGCAAACGGTTCTATGCACGGCCGCAGTAAATATCCCTGGAACAGGATAGCTCCGAAAGAATGTCGAAACTAACTTGTTAGTAACACTTTTAACGCTGATTCGTAGTGGGCACAGTATTAAGCTTGCGGCTAATCTTCCATTGCTTTTCTGTACAGCTGAGAACTAAAATATTCAACAGTGAAAGTTAAAAGGATGTCAAGATTTGAAGTTAAGATATAAAGAGGCAAGCTTGTCTGTCTCAAGAGGCACTGGCTGTTAGCGTGACATCCAACATGGCCTTGACTCCATTTCATTTCGACAAATTGTAGACGCAGTTCGCAATCTTCATCCTTGTCATTCGATGACAAACTCATCAGTCCGCAAGCATTTAACAACCGTTTCACTAAGTTTGAGAAACTATTCAATGCTCCCACAATACAACGGAAGTACAAACTGTAAGGTGGAATAAAGCGAGCTGTATACCACAGAGGTTAATCCAGTCGTTTCCATCCACATATGCAATTACGTCTTTTTTGTTACACTGGGCCGATGAGCACTCTCTTTGCAATCAGGTCACCCTGAAGAAAGCGTGTGATTACGTTTTGACTCGACGGCCTTGAAAATCTGTGTTGATCATAGCTCAGATTATTGGTTTTCGTGAGGTTTCGATAACCGAGCTTGTCGTTTGTATCGTGAACATTTCGACAACAGTCGAAGGGATTTCTGGTAACTAGCAAAACCTCATGAAAACGTTAAGGCAATGTCATTTCACCTGGACTAGAGTCTAAATTAGTGGGATATACATCAGTGCTATTCAAAACTGCCATCCGACTGGCCCCTCCAAATCTAGTTCACATAAGCTGAAAGCATAAGCAAACTTACTAAAGCACGATTGCCTGTACATACTCTAAAGTGTACCGACTATCTGTGAGCTACTCTGTAGCTGACGCTTGCCATACCTCCTGAAAAAGAGATATGTGTGTACCATATTTCGAATATTTTTGGCTTAAGTTCAAATGGTTTTGATATAAATTCAAGATGACAAATCATAGTCATTCTGAAATTGAATAAGTTTTGCTGGATATCACACTCCATTTATTATAAGGCAAACAAAGTGCGACTCCCGTGAATTTCTGCAGTGTTCCTCGGAAGTAGACTTTGTGGACCTAAACAAGCAGTTTGTGAACGCTGAGATCTTGATGACCATTATTTCTGAATTCCATACTTCTGAGTTGTCCGAACAAGTTAAGAAATAAAATCAATTGATACAGTTGGTTGGTATTCGATGGTCTTCTTGTGTCCAGATCCTACAAATGTGAACTGAGCATTTACGGCCCGGATGCCATTTGCGTCGTTTGATAAGACCCTTCTACCTAAACAAGTATTTAGATCACCTAACAAACTTCAACGTTCTAATTTCGATCCAGCCTTGCGATTCAGAAGTTTATTCACGCGGCAATACATCAATCTGCGAAATGACGGTCCAATTGTTATATATATATATATATATATAAAGCTTGTCACACAAGCATTAGTATGCGCATTCAGCCTGGCTTATTTACTACGCGAATTTGGTGCAATTTGATGTCCTCACTCGTGAGACTGAGTGCAATGAAGAAAAAATTTATTTTGCTGAGAATGTTACCCATTTCACCAAGCGAACAACCCCATTGCTTGTGATATCTGATGCACTTGCTCTTTTGGGAGCACTAAGAATTTTCAGTCGAAATTCAGCATCCTAAAAGTATCCTCACGCTATGAACCTTGCGGCAATATGTGTGCCAAAATATGATTGATGAGTTCACCGGTTTCCCTTAACGAATCGACCATATTAAGGAAGCAATCGACATGTCTTAAATTTCTTGCGGTAAGAAAAAGCGACACACTGAGAATTTGACAAGAACAAAATATGGTCCCCTGGGGCTATCTTGCTGATCGTTACAACTTTATCTGGGCGAGTAAAAGATTTCCAGTTTGACATCATGCACATTAGCCGATGAAAGCGTAAGAGGGTCAAAGTAACGCGTCTGATAATCACACGTTTTGGATAAAAAGAAGGAGATTCCGACTGAATTGGTAGGGTAGTAAAAGAGTGAAGATTTAAGGTCATGTAGTTACCATTTTCACACTGGAATCACTTTACTTTAATGATCCGGGGAATCCTAGGAAAAAATCAAAGGGTTACCTGGAGCGTATGCTTTGAAAATGCCTTAGTAACAAAAGGGTTAGAACAGAAAACACTGTAGGCAAACAATTGGAGCATAATACAAATGGACAATCAGAACTGCTTGCAGCCGAGCTGTGATTTGCGATTTGGCGTCCTGGCACAGCTGACACGACCGTGTTCTACGATACATCCTGGAAATACAGTCCTAAGAAGCGCTATAGCAAACGATAGTATAAGACTCGACGTAAACACACTTTTTCGAATCAATCTACCGACCACATCGGTCATTGATTTTCTTTTGTGACACAAGTGAACGGTAATAAAAGTCTATCCTGTATTAGGGGAGTTGGTAAACGTATCTAAGAGGTAAAGATATATTAATACGACAAATGGTTTTCCAAAAATGTTTTAGGTGAAAATCGTCAGTCGGATTACTCTTTCATGGTAGTAACTGGTAGCAGTTCATCATTGGATGTAGTTACCAAAGAAATGCATTTAAAATCTTATGGTTTCGGTGTGTTCAGCTATGTGCTCAGCATCTTCGCTTATAAGATCAAAACTGTGACCGGTCATCTTGGTTGAACCGTCTGAGTTTCTGAAAGCTTCGCCATGACAAATGGTTGTCTTACCTAAAAACTTGGATGATGCCTATTTTTGTTCTAATGAAATTAGTGCTAATCTTGCACTTATTGTTTGCTTTCATCTTGTTGCGTTCTTTGGGTTTCTTATTTATTTCTTCAATTATATGGCTCATGAACAAGCCCGTTCTATGCGCAGGATTTATATCACAAACAGAAAAAGAAAAGTTAGAAGAGAAGTTTTAAATTACGCCTCAACCAATGAACAACAAATTCTTCATCCAGTTCTAACATAATTTGTGAATGAATAAAAGTGGTTTGATATGAACTCGTCAGTTAATCCGGTAGTGATCTGTCATGAACGATTGGCAACTGAACCGAAATCTCTAATCGTAGAGTCCATCAGGTCCGGTGTGTTTTCTGCAGGGAACTCCTTTTGGTTGACTGCTTCTATACAAAGAATGACCGAAATGGGTAGGACAATTCGGTTCCCACGAGTCAGTTTCCGGTTATCCTTGTCAGCATGGTAAAGGACAGAACGTGCTGACCATAACGCACAGTCCGCCTGGGGCGACGCGACAAACTGTCTGCCAGCGGTTCAGTGACTTGCAAGTAACGGGGCAGTGCGAAATCGATTTCATGGTAGTAATAATGTAAATTAATTGTGCTACTGGGCACGAATACATATCAAACAACAACCAACTCAGTTAGTTTGTTTCAGAGGTCAACACAATTCAGTAGGATTGACGACGCAGCTTCAAAGCAAATAGAGGTAACTAATTATCAAAATAAAACTGGCAAGACAGTATCAGATAAAAAATTTATAAGCAGGTTCGATATGAGAATGGCATGGCGAGCAAAACGTAATTCATTGGGCGGCACAACTGAGATTACAAAACGAGGTTCGTTACGTAGGTGAATTCCGAGGTGTACTGCATGAATCGGTTTGAGGCTACCAGGGTACAAATAAATTTTTTAATAAACAACTGAACAAAATGACAAAAAATGCAATTGTTAAATGAAATTTAGCAGACTGACACTGTTACACTGACATCAATTTAACTTGTTTTTAATCCTGTCGAGATTTGTTTTCCAGCCATGCAAGCAAAATGTGCGTAACGATCACACACGGTTCCATCATCCAGGTTTTCGGAATGCTCACCATCCATATCGTACGGATTATTCGCCAACATCCACCTGTAATGCATTCCAAGCCGTTCGGTACGGCTTCGTAACTCCGCTACTAAAGCTATGTTTGTACAAGCATCATGTTTAGTTCTATCAGTGCTTTTTGGGGGCTTTACGAAAACATGATAGATTGCGAATTATCAAGCCCATCCCTGAGTAACGAGGACTAACTGTGCTAGGGTAGGTGTTTTGCGTCGCTCCACTAGTGTGTTTAAGGACATTTGGAACTCCGAATTTGATGAAGAATAAATCACAATGGAAAACGTTACACTTGCGATCAGTAATCTTGGACTTGATGAAATTTTTCTGCGAACCGAAACCGCAGTATCAGTTTGATGCGGATTAAGGAGAAAGTGGATCTGCAGGCGTTTGTAAGTCATAAGTGTACAATCGAATTCTTTGTTCGTGAACACTCATCTATGATAGTCACTCTTACCTAAAATATTTGCATAAATAGACCATTAAAATCGTTAGGTTTACGTGCAAGTGAAGCCGGAAAGCTAATGATTTACATCATAAGCTGCAGTAAAGTAAAGGATGACCCATTTACTATGGCAAGGAGCTAATTTCTGAGAGATGAATCAATCCAAACGGAACCACCTCATTTCCTCTGGTTGTCTGAATCAGCTTTGTTTCATGGTGAATGATTTTGGGGCTTCATGGGAACATGCAAACGATCTGTTTTGAACTGTTCTGCAGGTGAATGCCCTAAAAAGCTATTAGGCTTCCATTAATCCCCTCCATCTAGCTCCTTATGTTGCATTGAACCATCAGGCTTACACCGGAGGATTCAAAGCTGAGAGAAATAGTTGATATACGGGACATGCATGTGCACTTAACCCTAGCGCTTTACAGGCTTCGAATTCCACTTGATTTGTCGTGCGGACATCCTGAAAGCTAAAGCACTTCTGAAGCCACTGGGTTGTCACGTTTAGGTCTAATGTCTGGGAATGAAATGAATCGGTTCAGAGGTTAAAATAAAAAGTGAATAAATTGCCTAGACAATGAAGGAAAAGAGTTTGAAGAGATTATAAGGTTGAATAGCTAGTGGAAGAGAAACTTATGAGCGATGCAGCAAAAATATATTGCTCGCCACGAAAAACCATAACAACGTTGACTACAACCCCTTGTTCACTCAGTATCCTCGTAAAGTCCTCGAACTTCCTCTCCTAGTACGTTATTTGTCCTTTTCTTGTCACATAATTAACCCTTCCCAGCAAACATTTAGATGAATATGACCAAATGAACACAAAAACCTTCAGCCAAGATGAATGTGATATCGGTTTGTACCTGTGATTTGCGGCAATATCTCGGCGATGCCTAAAATTTGTTTGAAACGATGAAATTATTTGTCGTACAAGGACTTGTGTTGTACTTTCACCCATCAGTTTGTTAATTCCATCTCGCACACATATGAACCTTTAACCGTGTCCATGGTGTCCATGTTTTGCACATGCAAATGAATTAGTCAAACAGTTTTCTCGTTTAAATGACTGAGCTTCCGTAGATCACGAGTCAACAGACAGCACATGTCATTTCAATTCATGCCACGGTGGGCTATGGTTAAATGACGATGACTGCACCGTGTCACCGAAGAAACTGTGGGGTTTATCGGAAAAAATGGTGCATGTGATACGTTATTCGAAGTTTTACATGTGAAATGTCGCGGTCGGGATTATTTGTAATGAACAGACAAGTCGGTTACCTTGGGTTACATTGTTTACAATCAAGTATAAGCTTGTTACAGGGATTCCCAAACACGTTTTGTTTTCCTGTTTCAAGCACTCCAAATGATGGTGGCTTTGTTTATTTTGTACTTGTGCACTCTCGTTTCTACCAGATAACACTGGTAGATGTCGCGATGGAACAGGTGTTCAACAAAACGAGCTGATTTTGAACTGGACAGACACCTTCGACGTTCTAGCAATAACAACAGGGCCATCAACACTGGCCCAGAAAAGTTTTATGCTAAACTACGGAGTGCCATACGAGTATATAAGTTAATCTATCGTGATTTATTTCAAACAGAAGCAAATATGTTGATGCAGTCAGGTTTCAGGTCAGGATTCCTAACTTTGTGTGAACAATTTTCTGACAATCGAATTAGTTAAGACGAATGAGCTGTAGCACACAGACGTTTACACTAACCTTATTTCCAACTCACCAGTGCTGAATTCATATGAGCATGGTGGGACAATTATGAAGGCTGAAGTAATGTATAGCCAGACTGACTTAAACAGTAGAGATGAGGAGCAACGTGAGAGAATCAAATTCAGCAGAGTTACACCTAAATGGCTAGTCAAATTACGTGTGTAAGAAGAACTGGTATATCAATTCGGAAGTAAATTTATTGGCTGGTCAAATAACTATTCGGTGTTTGTGCTAATCCAACTAATGGAAAAGGTAGAATTCACGTTAGGTTTTGATGTCAGTGTGTTACGCTGTGGGATTTAAAAGGTTTCAGAATGTTTCAATTGAATGTATATAATATCTATTTGAGGTAAGACATTTTTTCATAGCCGATATCAGAGTTCAACTCAAGCAACGGCAAGTTATGAAGAAGTTAAGCTCGAAAGTGCTCTCTGTAACCTGATACATCTGCTACTCTTTACCCAACATTGTTCAGGCGTTCACGGACGTTCAAACAAAGTGGCAAGTGAAGTATTAAATTTCAAGCACAGCAGCACTACTGAAAACTAGATGGAACTGCATAAATACGGGAATACCAGCAGTTTAAAAAGAATTGAAAAAATTCTCAAATAAGAACTTGCTGTCTCAGTCAGACTAATGTTACATTCATACCAAACAAGGAGGGTACATTTACTGGAAGTTCAGCCTGTAAAACCATGGATTACTGATTCCAATAAGAATATTTCTATTCCGAACCTCTTTTTTTATTCCACCAGGCAGAAAGCGCCAATAAGAACTAAGTAAAATAGGTATTACTTGTCTCATGTGCCGGAGAAGGATTCGAATAACGACTCAGTGTAAAAATTTGCCTGGCAATACTGCGAAGTTGCCTAATTAACCATTTAGATCACGTTCATCTATGTCCTTGTGATGTGAACTTCACCTAGTATCAGCAGCAGAGTTACTAGCAAGGCTTCGGATGAGAATGACGGGATAGAATTTGTTTGCCTAAATCATGTTTGTGCATCTGGCCCCATATAATATGAATTAAACAGACGAGTGATTTTTGGTCAAGTTCGGAATCTGCAATGAAAACTGATCAGTAATCTTAATCGTCCACCAGCTACAGTTAGTTCTGAAGGCAAAGAACCACTAGATTTCGAAGATTTCAGCATCTTGCATGACCAATTAAGCCCATGTATTCCTCTCTATTTCACTTATTCGAACCAGGTAAAGCTGCGATGCTACTGTAATGTTTAACAAATTAAGCAGATAAAACAATGTGCTCAGTCGACTGCTAACTCATGCAGAAATATATTTGATATGAAACCTGCGCAACCCCGAAAAAGCAAAGGTGCGGATCACGAGGAATGATTGCTATCGATCAACACATCATTATCAGGAATAAAAAATATTACAGCAGTTTCCACAGAATGTTGAATAAAATTTCCACATACAAAAATTCGATCTGGTCATTTGAATAAAAGACATTCTACCAGTTACAGCGTGATTTTCAAACGACTATTCGATCACAAAGAGTATGCTTAGGTGTTAGCGAATAATCGCACCCTAGTGTTTTGCTTATTCGAGGATTTTGGGCTACTCGGAAATAAGTTTGAACGTTAGGTTGGTGAGCAGAGCTGTTTTTTCATCTATATTTCCATCTGAACTCTAAATGACGAATAATAGTAGAGCAGCGCGCAACAAATATGACGGTTCATTGACAAACCGTGAGATGTTGTCAAACCATTGCTCTATACGCCCATCAACGGTAGATCTAGTGTGACAGACAACAGCTGACTGCCGGCAACTATATATTCTTGTTAGTTTGGTGATTCCTCCTTGCAATTACCGACGCAATAGTATTCCGTAAATGACGCGCACAAGCAGATATGATGCTATTTAGAATTTAGTCCATCTTGATGCTAATAATGTGATGAGTGAAAATCCTTTATTCAGTGGTGCATTCCCAAACTACGGCAATTGTTATTTGAGAACGGAAGCCATCAAACTTCAGACGTCACAGTCGGTACTCTTTATCTAGGCAGCAGGTTAAAACGTGCTATTGAATCGAACCCAAATCGTTTTATTGAAGACTTTAGACATTCCAGTTCTAGGCACTTCAAGTCTACAAAGCTGTCTGTTCAATCCACATGTTGTTTTTTACATATCCATACAGATACTACTAAGAGAGAATCGCTGAACATTATTTGTTAGCAGTAGTTCATAGTGTATTGCAAGGAGCCCGCCGTTAGTTGTTCAGAAACATTCTGTGATACTCTGTCCTTCGTTCTTAATGTATTTCAACACTAAAATTTCTCCCATTGAACCTGAGTAAAAGTTTTGGAGATCCAAGCCTAATCTAAAATTGTTTTTATGTAAATATTATCTGAAAAAATCTATTTTTACACCTTTCCCAATATTGCAATTTTTGCCTCCAAGTTGCTTTAATTTTTAATGTTTTTAACATAATCTATGTGTAAAGCGACTGGGATCTGTGCAATAAGACGACCACTCTTTTTGGTCGTGTACGGCTGGGGTGAGATAGAGGCTGACTACATGCAGAGTCTATCGTTAAAAAACACTTATCTTAGACCTATTGCAGATGGAAACAATCAAGTAATAAAATGGAGTGTTTTCTGTACAACAAGTTTGCTTCCTAAGATAAAGTAGTCTTTACTTGAAAATGGGTAATTTATTGTGCAAACGTCTGCGGCCTGAAAATCCCGATGACAGATACGGAGGTTGAATCATGCAGCGCTGGTGTTCCTTAGACCGTTGACAGTTAATCATAACCAGTCGCCTCGGAGTTGCGTCGTAGTATGTGTTATAAATGAGCATTTTTAGTGTCTCTTAACAACAACAAAACTCAAATGTGGTGGTTCGACTTCTCAGTATTCAGTTGGATGCCGACGTTGCACAATAGATTGTCTAAGACATTTCCGAAAATGATACTATGAGGCAGGTGCATCGAGAACTCAGGTGAAAAACCTGCTACGCTTCTAAACTGAGGATCTGGATACCTATCAATCCTATATTAGTTGGCACAGGACTTTATGTGGTTTATAAGATAATTGTATTACGACACTGGGTGAACAAACAGCCAGTTTCTTCTCGTAAACTGTCAGTTCTGCATTAAGCTTCAGACTAAAATGCCGGTTCAAGAACATCCAAGTCAGTTATGTATGATATGAATAAAATAAGAACTACACACCATCTAAAGGAGTGCTTATTTTTAAATTTTCGCCATTCCAAATGTGCCATTAAATTGGAGAAATCCGTCAATCGTGTATTTCGACTGAAGCAGAAATATTATACTAATTCTAGATTTCTACAGTTTGTCACTGACCCGAGGCTACCCTGCAACTTAGTTTCAAGGAGACAGTGCACAATGGAATTTGGCGGCTTCCCGAATGATGAAAACAGAAACAGTATGCGCATAGTTAAAGAAATGATCTGCCGCGCGGCAGTTAAGTGGCGATTGAAGAAATCCCATATGAATCAATGCGTCACTGACCTGACCCGTATTCCTCTAATCGAATTTCATTCTTATCGGCGTTCAACTCTGGTTTGCGCCAAATTCGTGAACTTGAGAAGCATGAAATTTACCGAAGTTTGTAGAAAACGGACTAGCCAGCAATAAAAGAACGACTAACTTGAAATGATATTCACTAATATGCAGCAATAGACGTCGATCACATTACGAATTTACGGTCACCAGTTGCTCAGCTAAGTGAATGAACTTATTCACCATTTCGGGTCTAGATTGTTTATTGCTAAAATCAACTGTTCCCACCCACGGCAGGGAGACCGAAAGGGACATCTTTATCTTAGTTCTAAGAATTCCATTAGATGAACAGTTACCGGACTCACTAGGTATCATTGATCAACAAAATGAACCAGTGTGCAGTTTATCCGACTCTGTATGTGTTAACTTATCGGATGTCAAACGCCAGTCCAAGTAAAAGCTGACACGTCGTGAAATTGTAAAACTCGTCTTTTTCATTCAGTGGTCGAAAGTGTTTAATCATGACCTAATAGGGAATCCTTTGAATATCACTAAGTCAGTGCTCTACGGTCTCCGAATAGAGCACGATATCTGCGATTCTAACTGCGGGCATTTGGAGGGGAGAAGTGATGATGTACTCTTCCAAATATATGCAGTTTGAATTTACACTCAAATTGAAAGACACCTTAATTTTACTTCGAAATGAACTGTTAGGGAGTATAACCGGTAAATACAAATATAACTGCCAACTCTTTTGTCCATTAATTGATGTCTTTATGGATGGAAACACGAAATTCCTACGAACGCATAATACCGATTAGCGCTCTTCAACAGGTTTCAGTTTCCGGTAGTTGTCCGTGCAGTCAACCTTAGACGTGGACTCCTCGTTGTTGAATTCGGTATTCTAACTTCATCTAAATCTTGGCGAGTGTGTGTTAAAACGGTGGTAAACTTCCCAGGAAAAGTTTGTCCTCCAGTCTAAGAAATAAAAGCCCATTCTCGTCATGTGCAGTTCGCCGTACCATGCTGTGGCAAAATGGCTAGCTAGGTTCCTGAAACCTGTTAGACAAGGTAGCAAAACATAGTCTCAAAGACACATTTTAGCTTATCGACTCCGTGAAAGGACTGAATATGAAGGGACGAAGAATGCCTTAGTTAGACGTCACCGCCCTTTTTACCAACATTCTGATCACGGAGACAATCGAATACCTCTGTGACTACATCGAGAACAATGGCTTAGCGACAAGTCTTCCGATAGTAGACTTGAAACAATTACTGTTTCGTTGTACCTACAATGTCTAGTTCAAAGCTAACAATAAAATTCACCACCAAAAGGACGACGTAGCAATGAGTCTCTACTCGGTCCATCTAGCACAGACTAACCACACCGTGATTGTGACGCGAGCTTTCCGGACCCTGTATAAGGTCAGAGGTCGACAATCTAGGTTGGCAAAGTGTCGCCTCTTGAGCACTGCGGAAGCTGTCGCAATCCGTCTTCACAATCCTCCACTTTGGTCTCAGAAACAATTTGCGGCTGCGCTTCAGCTCCCCTGGCCCACCCTCCGTCCCGATGCAAACCCTAGATAACAAAACAATTAACACAACACATTCTTGTGTATTCAGGTTATGCTTGCAACACCACAAATCCCTTCCCCACCCATATTTGTATATGACTAATCCAATTCTCCCTATGGTGAAAATTTTTCGTCAAGATATATAGTGATGTAATGGCATGAGTATGAATCTCTGAAAACGAGCTTGTTCGCCAAATTGTTTTCTCAGATAAAAGCCGTTCAACAATCCCCTGCTGTGGTTCCGAAGGGAGATCATCATCCTCCCAAAATTTTAGGAGGGTTCTAGTGACGAGTCCTTCATTGCATCGATCTCTTCCGAATTTCAGATAGTATTTTCCGTTGTCTCATAGTCATAATGTGAATGTGCCTCAGGAGTTCGCAGTGTCAAGCATGTTTACTAGGGTAACTGTTTTCACCGAGGTGCATTGGCACTTTTTATAGATCGATAGTAGGTCTGTTACCAGGACTAAACAAAGATGAACAATTCGTTAGGATAAAAACAATCTTACGCATTTTTTGTCTGAAACAATGGGACCAAACAGTGGCAAGTCTATTCATTGTCGCATCAGTTATGTGCTCAAATGCGTGATCTTTTTGAAGATACATCACCATTCACGTTAATATAATAAAACAACATTCTCCTAGTTTACGGTCGATTACGCGGATCTCATAATTCGGTGAATCGTTCAGGAAGTATACGTTGCATAGCTAATTTTGCTACCAATACGGCTTCTGCTACTAATTCTGTTAAAGAAGAAACGGTCACAGTCTGTCTATTGACCCAGTCGCTTACGCACGACAACCACAACATTTCCGCACGTGGTCTCCAAGTAATTGGGTGTCACATTGCGCCAGCTCATTTAATTCCCAGCATCTTTTTTATGACAGTGTATCTCAGTTTGAGTCCCATATTATGTTGTATATTTGTGCTAATTGGTAATGAAGCACCGGCTGGTTCACCTCCTGGTGCCTTCAAGATATACATTCACTGGTACCATTAGCACTACTACCACTGCTGCGATTGCCAATACCAATACTAATACCAGTTTTAGTAATGAAGATCCTAGTGGGATTACTTTTTCTGCTTGCAACAGTGAAATTGTAATTCTTGCCATCACATGTCACCTGACACAGTTATCTAGTAAAAAATACTAAATGAATAAAAACAATGATGTTAACGTGATGAAGAGTGTGTTGCGTTCAGCAAGAATATAGACGGCCCATCTGAATCTTGTGCCGTGAACAGTGCGGCATTCTTTTCCACTTCCTATTCATAAGGACATCATTGTGGCAGAACAGCATTCATGCAGTTGAATGCAAGTCTAGAAAGTATATTTGTCAGTGACAGTTAGATGTAATATGATGGAATTGATAGTTGAGTAAGGCGAGACACTTTTGCTGACTTAATGACCTTGGCATTGAGGTAATGCGATGTCCGTGAACAAAGAACTCAACTTTAACAAGGACAAAACTTTTCTGGCGGTATTGGAATTTCAAGACCTATGGTGCATTATTCACCTGAATTTGACTGATTAATTTTTGCTGTCTTTAAGTCAGAGCATGCAACCTCTTATAAGCAATTTGAACAATAGATGTTAACGTAGGAAATTTTGGTGACGATTTTGTAAGTTGCATTCTCCGCTGATATTTGGCTGTTTTACCAAAACACTTACGAGCTCAATGCCCCAAGCAGACAGTACTAGAGGCCGTTTTTGTGCTCGTTACTGGGACTACTTTCTGGAAGTGGAAGAAGTTTTCCGATTGTGAACAAACTATGGCTCAGAGTGCCTGAGCGCCATGTTACATTTTCAATACACAGTACAATTGCAATAACATTGTCCAAATTATTGCCCCTCCAGTAAACACCCGAAAGCATTCCGCATTATGAACAACAGTCCATCATTGAAATAAGCCATCTTGTCAAGTAACCGTTTGTTGTCTGCATATATTTCAATATAGTGTTGTCACACTTCATTATTCAGAGTACCTTGCTTCATCAGAAACTCCGAAGTGCCGAGATGAGTCGACTGAATTTTGTTGATTTTATTTCTATCTTATGGCTTTTTACTTCTTTTATTAATGGCGGAAAAATATATATCATTGCCAAGAAAGAGGTTGCGGCCAACAGAATCTTTCCAAATGAGCAAATTAACCGGCGATGAGAGGATTCGAACCGATGACCTTCAGATCGAAATGCCACGTTGTTGGCTGTTCGATCACCGCGGCCAGCTTATCACGAAAACATGTTCAATACTCGCTGAGGTGACGCTGTGTGTGTTGATATAATGAAAAAACATTTTCCGCTATTCATTACCAAATTCGAGAAATTTAACGAAAATAAAGGGAGGCGAAATTATTTGTCGTTGGTTATCAATATAACTGCGTTGAGATCCTTAAGGATGGCCATTAGGGACTCGAAGATCTCCCAGAAACTGGGTCACCAGAAGGGAGGAAGTTCTCGTTCTTTCAACCTAAAGGCAAGTGCTTTTTTACCACTAAGTGATGGCAGACCTGGATGTTTTATAAACTATTGCGATCATGACGCGAATGCCCGTGGGACGACTGCTTTGTCGAACGTCGGTTTTCACACTGATTGCTGAATGACAACGCACCAGTACCTTTTACATCATCCAACCATTCATTCAACCGTTGCCAAACAGTGATTCAGTTCAGCTAATCATAATCGTCCACTACGATGGACAATCACTAAAAAACTGTGTCCATGTTCCCGTTTCATGCTACATAAGGTGTAGATTTCTGGCTTGAATTGATTAGTTATGGTAATTAATTGTGATCAGTTATCATTGAGAATTGGGCAATCGAACATTCACAGACCTAGATACAAAAACTAATTTGTTCAGCAAACATGCCACTAGGCTATGCGCTACAGCCGCGGTAACTTTAGTTTAGATAGAAGTCATTTCTGTTTATTTTGATCATTTTGGTAGAATTACGTGGTCACGAACTCGGCTGTCTCGAGAATATAGTGTTTGTGACCATATTTGTAATTTTCTCAGATGTGTGCCCTAGGTAAAGCTGAAATACAAATTTTCACACTCTTTAAAGAAACTAGAAACCTATGAAGCTCGGGCTAGCTTCCAGCTTCTTTGACCACTTTACCCTAAAGTTTGTAATTCCGTTTTTTTTAAGATAAATCCAACGTGTTTAAAGAGATGCATCAAATGAAATAATCTACTAAGAATACTATATAGCCAATAAGGAATTATTCTAGAGCAGTCCTATAAAACCTTTGAGTCAATAGATTTCCAAACAAGCAGTGATAAAACTATAATCAGTATACTACAGATGAAAAGTAAATGGTGAAAAGTATCGTTTTTCAATCTGCGAATGCAGTGGCAGTCGGTTGAAATCATCCCAAAGCGACAGCGTAGACCGTATTTTTCTCATTTACTGTTGAAATCACCTGCATTCCGATTCCTTACAACAGAAAATAATGTTAACACGATCGCCCGATTCGACCAGTGCAATCTTTCACTTTTCCTTCGTGCTTCGACTAGTGGTTGTGCGCGTTGAGGCTAGCAGATGCTCCTCGCATTCTTGTGTCAGTAAGCACAACAAAGATCGAAACTGAACCAGATGCGGGGAGTTTGGTTTGCTGCGGGTACACTAAGCCGACCGGGCACGAATCAGGCTCTAGACGGGTTAATTTGCATATTAGCCAAACCTCGAATGCATCCGATTGTTTCATTCGGCAATGACGATTGACCGCGGAAGCATAAACTCCTGGTCATTCGGAGCGGACCAGAAAGCTATTTGAACTGCATAACTAGCAAAAATATCTGGAGTTTAAGTTATAATCCGAATTCCATAGGTTTTAAATGAAAAGAAAGTACAGGAGAAGTTTATGGACAGAGTGTATCAAACGTTTTCAATGGTTTAGAGCAGAAAGAAAACCGAGTAGAATGCGAATGTGGAAAACCAAAGCAACAATGATGATTTTTTCACTGACTACACAAAATATTTACATGCAAAATCTAACAAGACAATTTAAGCACAACTGTCGGTCAGGGCGAAATAGAATGTCCGACTAAAATGTAAAGAAAACAAGAAAGTGGCAGGGATATTCTCAAATGAGTTACGCTGACCCTGCCATTTGGATTTGAGGGACAATTGGTGTTTACCCCAAATAGGAAACAATCGTTGATTTTTATTTCCATGTGCAGTCTATAAAGTGTTTGAGACAAGGTTAGACAATCTGATAATACTTGTTTTTTTGGCTGGGAGAAGTCATACCTACATCGCTTCTCGATGTCATGCAAACCGGCATTGAAATACTGCAAGATCGGTTAATACAACCTCGTTGGTCAGCACTGAAGACCGACAAAATCAATAGAGCCATTCTAGCTCAATGTGAATGTGTGACGTGTAAATTCACTGAAGCATCATTTACAACGGTTCTTCAACTAAATTAGAATATAATTTCTAATAACACTTATGAAATACAGATCATTTACATCTGATCATGAAATGTCCAATTTACCACTGCAAAGCGTGTGAAATAGCTTAGCCGTCTCAAATAGGAAAATCAATGAAAAGTGTTTTTCTCCTTATCACGTGGTCATCGGATTGAATGAATCTTGACCGCACACGGTTTCACACAGCCGCAGTCCAAACACGAGTTTTGCAGCACAATCGTTAGTCTTGCATGTGTAGATGTGTGGTACCGTACAGTACAACACGTGCCTCGTCCGATATCGATAAATGTTTACACTTCTATCGGATTGCGCATCACGCTGTCAAATGTGAACACTGCACTGCAGCCAATGTGACCAACTGCTCGAGGTCAAAACGGAAAACAGGTAGGCTTCCAGGCCTTGTGCAAGAGTATATAAGTATGGTATAGTCTGACAAAATCCGTTTAACGAGAAGAGGCAGTCACAAAATGATCCACTTTCTGATTATTCTATCGATCATTTTTCACTCATGCATTTTAACAGAACAGAATTTACTGGGAGGGAAACGACGGTTAACTCGGGAAGAAATTCACTCAGAAGAATTTGAGCAGATTCTGCTCCATGCTGTTCAGCAATGTAATCGAGAACATTCATCGGACTATTGGCATCGACAAGAAACCGTGTCAGAAGCCACTAAACAGGTGAGCTCATATGCCAGTCAATAAATTGGAAGTTTTAATTCGTTAATCGCATTTGCATTGAAATGCATTCCCTATTTCGGTCACCTTGCATAGGTTGTTCAAGGCACCAGTTACGAGTTCAACGTTCGACTCCGGCAAACGAAATGTCTAAAAAATAAAATTTTGAATGGAGAGTTCGAAGAAACGGCAGACGAGTGCTCTATCAGACGTGACACAGTAAGTTGAAAGAAAACTGGATGCCTGTTCTTTAGTTGTTAATTGTCATTTACTGACTTTATTCAGTACACTGATGTCTATGGTTTTATCCTGAAAAAGTAAAAGTGGAAAAAATTATATTCGGATGAATACCAGAAACGAAATATGTTGCAAACCAGGTTGATGAATCATTAGAAATGTCTCGTCTAACCTTATATCACAAGTTAACAATCGGATAGGGAGAAAGAAGGTTACACAAAATCAGTGCCGATGGCCAGGTTGGTCCATGAATCATTCAAGGTTTCTCAGATTGGTCCACAGTGACATCAATGGAGTATATGGTTCACCGAATTACAAATGAGAAAAGTTCGCGCTTGTATGCAAGTCGACACAGATGCGGCCTCTGGGCGCGAAGCGGCTCAAAGCACTTTTACCGCACAAATTTGGTGGCACACTGCACTGTTAATTTGAATATTCTAACCTTGGAAATGTGGATTTCGGTGAAAACAGTGATCGTATTTTTTATTATATAAAACACATCCATGGAGATGTGTCAGGTCTATCCGAAACTCTGAGTGAATTTCCTATTTTAGTGATTGATCGGAACGGTATCCCCATCCATTTTAGCAGCAAACACATCAGGTAGCATTAAATAGAATAAGTTAAAAGTAAACTTCGTGTATGGCTGAGTGTGTTACGTGTACCTAGTGCTCTTAAGAGGAATAATCTCGCAGCACTGACGAATTTCAGTGCTTGATCAAAGATCACCTAAAAATCGATATCTTCCGATACTCTTCATTTAGTCTATAGCCCCTGATGAGGTGGTTACTAATAGCAGGTTATTGTTTGGCATAGATAGGTAGAAAGAGATTCTCCACAGTTGCTCCAAAATTATTTCATTCGCCATTAGTAAGTTGGTCAGCAAAATGTTGGAAAAGGTAATAAATCAAAGAAAATGAAAATTTATGAAATGAATTTTCTCACTAAGAAACCATTGGAATAATAAACTAACTACCTTTGGGGAGTAAAGAACAAGCGGAAAGTGCCAAGTACCAAAGACTCGAGCAATCAAACCTTCAGTCGGGTTTGGGAAAGAGAAATGAATGGATTGGGAGGACATAAAGCAAGAATTCAAAAATTAAATGAAGTAAAAAGTACAATTCCTTTAAAAAAGAAAAGAATTGAAACAAGAATGGAAAAAGCTCAAAAACGGTTTTTAGTGATGAAGTGATGCATAGTTGCACGGACACCGGCTGAGTGCAATATGAGGCAGTTACCTATAATTTAGTAGAAGTATTCACTAGTTCCTATTATAAACCAGCGCAGTCAGGCTAGCAAGCACACTCATGGCTGCCAATTATCCACTGGTCTATTGAACGGGATGTGAAGGACACACTCCCTACTTTAGGCTATCTCTCGTCAGGTTTGTGCAAGCAAAGAAAAAGCTTTCCTCATCCTTAGCGCAATAGTGGAACCAAGCTGAATGGTCGTAAAGCACGCCGGAGAAGATTCCCATTTTCTTCGGTGACCGGTACTCGATTAAGTTAAAACAGAAGTTTTCGTCGTCAGTTGATTCTTTTGTGGATAATGCGAAAATTAGATGAAGTTCTGCAATTGAATAAGCATTCAAGGTAACCGTAATGAGGAGGTTCGGAAAGATGGATCAAGAACGAGCTTTGGAGAGAATTTCTCATGAACCTTTTCTTACAAAACACATACAAAAGCAGTCCAACGTAATACTCTAAAATTTTACACAGACTCGACAGAGGGACGATGATGCAAAACACTGCGAAACAGTGGTAAAAATACCGTTAGGGTTGGTACCGAACCGCAAGCGCATCCAACTCAAGAATAAACAAGCAGACAATTTGTACAGAGTGAGATGATCACCAATGGTTTGCTGATGAATGTATCATAAAGAGCATGATAGACATAACTGTAGACATACATCCGGATCACCAAGGCAAGCGGAACAAGACAGTGTGAGATTGCATTCTGAATATCGAGAACGACTACGAAAAATTCTGGGTCGAACGAGGTCAGTAGTGCATCGAAATGTCGATGTCCCATGTCATGAATTTATGCAAACAGTTGCTCAAAATTCAGCAACACAGCATTGTTCTTAACAGTTTGCTATTGACGGACGTTTTGGCTACCAAAACTCTGGCCAAAAAGGTTTAAAATAGTTTAAGATGGAAAAGATGCAGAAGCATGTTAAGACACGGTACCGGTTGACATGAGAAATAAGCCAGTGACAGTTGGAAAACTAAGATGGCAAACACCTGACTAGTCAATGAACACTGGACACATCGGCTAACATTGGACACTTTCTCCTCGAACACCGTGGTATTCAGACCCTGTTAACAAATAGGCTGACCAAGCAAATCCGAAATTTTCTCGAGCATAGCAAATCAGTCATGGAAGAAAAGCAAATTAAAAATATTTTCCTGGTCTTTCATTGATCTGCAAACAAAGTGCATTAAACGAGCACACTTTCAAGGAGTTTTTTAAAGGAACTGGATAAGGTCAGATAAAGTCAGCGTATATTTCAAAGTGTGGCACAACACCGACTACTGGGAGAGTTTCAAACAACGCTGGTAGAGCCAACAGAATTAGATCGTTTAAAATGAATGCCCGATGCTATGTTTTAGGCATTGGGGCACGTTCTTTTTGCTTTCGTGTCGGTTGTATTTGACGAGTAGGCAAACAGAGTTGTTTAGTTGACCGTATGCGAGTATTTTACTCTTTCAGGAGTTCAGAAATATCATCTTTTTATTGGTTTTTGCATCATTCGAGCAGTAAAAGGATGCTGCAATGAAGCTGGTAAAGTATTATGAATGAATGCCTATATGAAGCATACATGTAAAAAATAGACAAGAAGAGAGGCTTTCTTTACTGTGGCACATCATTCTAGTCACTTTACAAAAGTAGCTTGTTCTTTGAATGCCCAGGGGTTTGATAGAATAAGCGTAAACCACACAATTGACTTTGCTTCTGGTGAAATGAGAGAGATATTATATTTTTAATCATTTTACCTCCTTTATTAATGAAACAACTGTGCACATCATTTTTCAAGAACGGGGCCGCGGCCAACGGAGGGCTGCCAAGTGAGGAAGTTGACCTGCGAGTGACAAATTCAGTGTCACCGACTTCGTACGCATTGCTTCTATCCAAATAAGAGTAAAATAAGACATCGTTCTTATTTTACGCGTGGAAATTATATTAAGAAGACAGTGTACAAATCAAACGTGCATCTCAGCTTGACTTATATTCTTCTGCGGTTGGCAAATCGGGGTATGACAGAAAATAAGGAAGAGAAAAATTTGCAAATCAAGCGTCTGAATGGTAGAACACCAGAAAAGGATGAATCCCGTAGACGTAACCGAATTTGCCTTGGATGGATAAAAAATTGCTGCGATTTTGGCAAGAGTAAACGTTTAGCTCAACAGATACTATATAAGGATCAAGGATAGACCTTCTGATTAGCAGTTGAACGAAAAGGAATATCAGATTGTTTAGCAAAGTTGTCGCCAAGATTTGAACTTTCGCAAGTACAAAAAAAGGAAAAATAAAGGCTTTTCACCGACAAATATTTTTCGAATGGGGAAGTGCATTTCCAACCTTCTGAAGCATGATGAAAGTAGTCTCGTATTGGCTGACTACTAAATCAACAAAATCTGGGATGACAGAAGACTGACAAACGATCAGTGAGGCTACACGAATGTCAAAAGAATTTTATGAGTTTGCTTGTTTTTCATCCGAAGGCAGTCAACATCAACCAAACCAGCATTCACTCGGTTATGTATAATATCCGTAATAAGATTGCTTCATGAATACGAGATCTGTGACATATCGATCATTGGGTTGACGCCTGTTCACCAGTGCTGATTGGTGACAGAAGAATAAACTTCTTTAGTGGTGTTTGATTAGGAACCTGAAAAGTTGGGTGCTTTTTATCCAATTTAATATTAGAGAAAAAGAGAACAATGCTGCGGGGTGTTAACATTTCGCATTACTCTTTTCAACAGCTTACTTCGAACAAACTGTAAATTGTACCATATTCAGTTAAAACCTGCAGTACACAGGAATAGAGGTTAAATTCAGTGCAACATTCAAAGGACGGCATCCCCATGGCAAACACAGAGTCTGTATTGATACCTTGTGTGCAAAGAGCTGGGTTACGTAACTGGATCAGCATTGCTCCACTTAAGGCTAAAACTTTCCTATCAGAATTCCATAACAAGGGTTTAAAACATAAAACTGGGTCTGCTGTGTGTTTGACTGTTATCAGATGCGTCACGATCGATGACCCCGGGTCACGATCAGGAAAATCATTCACTGTTTTGTGACAGTGATTTGCCCAACCACCGAAGAATATATTCGGACATCCCTTGTAAAGGTCTTCGATCTGTTCTGCCGATGTAAATTTTACCGCAGAACGTTTTACATGATCGGTTGAAAGGAGCAGTAAGAAATGGTTAAGAACTGTTTGCTGATGCAGTCGGAAGCAATTACTTTGCTTTAACTAATCCATTTTTGGTTTTCCGTAGTGACTTTCATATGGATGAATACATGTGTTCAGAAACGTGACTGTTGTTTTGCGGAATATTCTGACCATAAAAACATCCTGTGACGCGGCCCAGCTACACAGTGATCAACCAAAACCAGTCCTGCTTTTTGAAATTAGAGTTCTATTTTCTAACTTGTCCGAGACAGAGGTGAAGTTGGAGAGGTATGCTTCATAGTCAATAGATCGACAGATGCTTTATTTGTTTGACCACCATCAGGTGAAGAAATATTTAGTAGTGATTAACACGATCAACAATCCAAAAGGGATGGGCATACTAGGTTGATTGAAGACCATCTGAAAAAGATAGACTTAAATCAAACGGTCACAAGCCATCGTTAGGTGATACAGAGAAATGCGCCGGTACATATTATCACTCCCTCATCGTTTGTTCACCTTTTCCGCATAGTTTCAGAAAAGAAACAGAAACTAGAAGAACTAAGTATATTTTGCGATCCGGTTGAATGGAAGACACTTTTTAGGACTACGTTTAAAATGGAAGTCAAAAACAATGTTCGTCAACAGTTATCGGAAAAAAGAAACTATCAGATGTTTTCAGCAAAAAATTTACTATTTTTCTCTTGCTGACCAAGTGGGGAAAAGCAGAAAATTACACACCACCATTTGTTATGTCAGTTCATTTACCCATAAATCCTGACAAATCAAGTTGTTATTGCATTTTTTTGGATTTTCCTTATAGCCAATCATTATTTGTTCTACAAGTGTTTGGTTCCGGCCGTGGTTAGCAGAAAAAATCCAGGTGAATGTTCGAGGACGTTGGAAAATCACACCGGAAAAGTTCTCAGTCTCGGAACTTCAATCCACCCTCGAAGATCAGACGGACGGAAGGGAAAATTACATGTCGCGAGCAGTTGACAAATACAATTTAAATGGAAAACATGAAAATCTTTTGAAATTCATCAATTTTGTGAAGAAAGCTAGACAAGTAAGTTAATTTTTTTCAACAAAATGAATGATATCTCATGTTTATCTCCAGACAGACGAGCCTGGTGTGCTTGAAACGGAAGCCGTTCTACAGTCAACAAATTGTGCAGCTCCCAAAACAGTGGCTCAACTTGAACAACTCAAACTGGAAAACTGTCAATCGTCAGAAGACTCTGTGAGTAGCGAATGGCAATTATCAGCTGATGAATCGTCTTTACCTAATACTAGTGTAAACTCTGAGTAGGTGTTTTGTAGGCTTTTCATTTCAACCTTGAAATAATCTCAAATATGGTGAATGAATCCCATTCAACTTAAAGAATAAACATGTTTCGGTTCAAAAGTAATTTGTTCAAGCTATTTTGTGCAATTTTGTTCGTGAGAAATAGTTATTCAGCAAAATAAATTGGCTCGGTCAGCAAAAACTTAAAAATTTGATGAATTACAGATAATTCAAATAATTCGTTTAAACTAACAGGCTCGCCAGGCACAGAAAACGCCAAGTTCAAGCAGAAAGTCACTGAAAGATTTTATTTCACTTTATTGCCGAGGAAGATTTCTACATTTCACAATCCATTTCTCTTGGTCTTGTATCTCTCTAACTATAGATGCAGCAAGCTAAATTTTATTCCGTCCCTTGTTTGTTTTTAGCGAATACAACCTCAAAGTGGAAAGCATCTCCATTGTTTCTTGGTACAAATGAACTGGTGATTCATTACCTGTTTGATTGATTCTGCGATCAGAATAAATGACTCCGTTTCTCACATGATTGGAAATGGTGAAAGGGGTAACGTGATGGGGCCTAGACAATGATGTTTTTAGGTTGATTTCTCAAAGAACCGATTATTTTCCCCCTTTGATAGCCATGCTATTATTCGCTGCCTCCTTTCAGAAATATTTCACATTTTTGGCATACTGAATTATAGATTAAATACATACTTACTTATTATAAATTGAATTCATGCTGTCGGACCGTCGATCACTCATACAGGAAAAATTCATGTGCAAGGTGAAACTAACCGAGACGCTGGACAACGCTACCGTAGTAAGCTGTGAACCAATTTTTTCCTCATTCGGAGGCATGTGGCGATCGGCGGGTATGCTTTTGAACAGGAAAAGCAACTTGAAGGCACCAACCGAGGTAACTTTTGCCCTTATTCGCCGTCACTTGGTGCAATTTTTTTCCCTGATTCCTGTTCCTCAAGCGGTGTGTGCTGGCTGCTTTGCAAGTTGATGAAAAAAATTCTTTTACCGTATGCAGAAAAAATGACAGTCGCAAGAGAAAGTACTTCAGAACCGAAGTTCCTTGAAACAAAGTGACAAAGAAGCATGCAATCTTCCGTATAACAACCCCGTTTTTTATTGTTGGTCAGCGCTTTGTGAGTTTGACATTTACAAACTTCGGTTCTGAATAGGATGATATAAGTCAGACGACCATCTTACTGACCAATGGTCGGATTTCCGTCCTATGATCTGATTCTCAGGACTCTACCCTGCTATACTATACACAGTTTCGTTTTGCGGTCCCACCTTGTAACTGTGTTCCTTAGAATCAAATAAGAAGACAGTGATATTCGTCAGAGCTCCTTCACTTGATCACGCAGGTGCATTACTGTGATATAACTAAATTACACGTCAAAATACCTCGTAGGCATACACCATGGTCCGGCATTCGGACTGCATCAGATGATCTGATTGCTCGAACGAGCGTAAGTGCAAAAGCCACATGGAAGCAGACCGGCCTGATTTCGACAATCCAAAGAAGAATCATAATGGGACGATATGTGATGGCCAAACCAGTGCAGGAGAACATAGGGCGCTTTGATTATCGTAGATGGTGTTTCAGGCTACTACAGTTAGTGCACTTAGTCAACAAGGTGCTTGTGCGTTAAATGGGGACTTTGCCGGTCATGATATTTAGCAAAAGGTTATGATAGGCATGACTTCGATGGTAAGTGATCAGTGCAGATACAAATGCTAAGCGGTATAACACTGTAGATGACTGATAGTGAGCCGATCTTGCCGATCAATGAAGAAAGAACATGATTACCAAACAAGTAAGTGATGTCGTTTAGCATCATTTCATAAATACATGCACTCCTGGAGCACTGTAGCTGTAGTAACCTGAATAACGCTTTTCGAGAAAAAGCTATTTTTAAAACGTTCTGCTCGAAATACGCAGGAAAGCTAAAGACAAAGAAGACCGGCTTTAGTTAAGGCTATTCACGCCCCAAAAATTACTTGTGACTCAGCCAGCGAGACTAGAGCGCAATGGATTACGGTTCCAGTGGTTGTTAACTGCCCCTGTAAATGCTTTTTCTTTCTTTGTGTTGGCGTGTCTTTACAGGTAGAACTAATCATAGGGGAAAATCTTTCGAACGAATGACCAGGCTTCATGAATGTGACCATCACTTTGATGGCTTTCGCACACAGCCCGGTCAGCATAAGTCGAGTCAACACCTATCCCAAATTCAGGGGCACAGAACGGCTTTGACTAGTAGTCGGCATCTTAGCATGCAATTGGTGGGCATTTGGTCACTGATGTTCTTGCACTTGATTTCTGGCCAACTGACGCTTTCTGAGGAAGATCGCGTAAAATGACCGGAAGGGGTGATACATTCGAGGGGATGAAGTGCTTATCCTCCGTTTGGGTGCAATTCTTCTACAAGCAATCTCCACCGAATTGTAAAATCAGAACCATGTCATTCGGTTCTCATGCAGCTCTCATTAACCCGAACTTATGTAGTGAGAAGAATGTTAGTCAGGTGTAAATTTATGACATATCCTTCCTGCGTGGGGGAGGGGAATCAAAAGCTTGGATCACTCGATTTGTGACCCGTTTTTAGACATTAGTATGTTATGAGCTGCATCTCGTGTTATGTGTTCGAAAGAAGTATACACATGAAAATCGGTTCGTTCACCACACCGCATCATTTGCCAGTTCGGCCGGCCGAAACGCAGTTCCTGCACGGCTGACGGAATCAAATTGATGGAAAGAGAAAACGAACTAAATTTCAAGCTCTCGAATGGGTCCTACCATCAAATCTACTTGATTTTGTCCTGTCCATCGGAAACAGGGTAAACTAATTATTCTGTTTAGCGGCAAAAATAAGTCAATCGCAATTATATAAGGCTATATATATAATTGTAAGTGCACATGTATTATAGAGGTTAGATGCGTACGCGGAGTTATAATGTTCATTATGACTATGAGTCGTTGTCAAGCGTGGATATATATATATATATATGTACGTATATATACAACGTTCCACTCGGTGTATCAAACCACATCGGGGTCACATTCATTCATCTTTGTGGTGCAGTTCACATGGGAAACAAATTAAAAAGATTTTAAACATTCTGTTATTGTCCTATGCTTTGTGTTAGCTGTCTGAGCCATGTGCAGACGACACTGAAAGTGTTCCGCAATTCTAAAACAAACAAAAAACGATCACAAAAGCACATGAATTTGGCCGATTTTGAACAATAGCAGAAGCAGTGGCAACAAAAACAACCACAACAACAAGGCAGCCCTCACATAAACTTTGTACTGACCCCTCTACGACTCTGGGGACAGATCAAGCTTGAGAATAGAGCGAAACACTGATGTAGGCATTATGCGATCTGGATTTGTGATCTCAAAATGATTAACTGAGACAGGTCAAAGAAGACGAGAGAATTAAGCGGTTTTCAATGGCTCTAAACACTTGCGTGTCTTGTAGTTCACGTTCATGTGTGTTCACGTACTTGCGAGTGCTGAATGTGACATTCAGACAGTTCAAAACTGGTGTTAGGTAATCGATGCAACTTTACCCAATGAATAGTTAATTTTTATTTGAGGATAACTTAGACAAAACACATCACCCTCGTTTGATTTAAATGCCTAGCCCAACGAAAATTGAGTCACAAATTAGAAGGCTATAAATGACCTGATAATCTATGCATGTTGCGCAAAAATATCAATTCGCCAGCGATGGAGAACAGATCAAATAGAAAAAAGGACAAATAATCTACAGAGGTAACCTCAATTATCTGAAAGCATCTTAGGTTCCGACTATTTATTAGCCAGCATCTAGACGGAGTAAACGGGGAAAACAACAAAACAGACTGCCGGTTGTCTAGCTGCCCTGAAATAAAATAATTTTACCGTGGGGAAGTGATTTTCTCGACTTCAATAATACAAGATTAGAAACAGTAAATCTCTTTTGTATATTTCGCCAGTGATTTGCTAGAAGCTTATCGACTGACGCAATATTTCGTAATATATTTTTGTCTTCTGACATAGGTTAAGTTTTACGAAATTTCGCGTGCGGCTGAGTTCTTGGATAATTAATAGTTGTCCCTGAATCGAAATATTTCTTTGAAACATATTTCCCTCGGCTTAATCTCCTTTTAGTCGAGGAAGCCTATTAAAGTAGCATTGCACCGTTCATTTTAAAATGTCAAAATTAGAACCGTGTCTGTGACGTTAGTGTTATGGTCTTTTTCATCGATTTACTAATGATTCCAGTGCATTTATCGTGACACACTTCAAACAATTATGCTTGATAGTTGAATTCTCGAACGGTTGATTTTATTGGACAAATTATTTCCTGAATAAATTACCGAAATAATGGTTTGAGGCAAGGAAAACAGTAAATAGGCTGAAAAATCGATTAGTCTGTGATATTTGTGCTACAATTTTATGGATATACGCATGATCAAAGCAAATATTCCCTACCATTCAGGCCCCAAAATTTTCTTGGAGACAACAATGGGCTTCGAAACCGTTAGACATTGTTCTTCTGTCAAACGCCAAAGACGTGCCGTCTGAACAAGTGAACGGGGAAGATATGAAGCCGGTTCTACGAGACTTGATTTTGGCTTTTAATGCTCGAATCAATGCAATGTACATGTATACTTTGTCAAATGTGAAAAGTGTCAAACTTCAGGTGGGTTTTATTGCGAATGAAATGAGTGATTGCCCACGAACTTCTCATAATAGACGGGACCTGAAAAACGATACATATTCACAGTTAGAATGCAAGAAACAGAATGCAAGAAAAACCGATACATGGAGAACATGGATGCATTTGAAAAAGACTGCAGTCAAACAGATTCACTGGCAAGTTGACGTCCGCCCGACTGAATTTGTTTTTAACTGTACGGTAGATAATAGTGTTTTTAACAGAGTGATATGCGATACCGTCTAGCCCTGTGGTCACGTATGATTCATTTAAGAAATTGCTAAGAACGCCTGCTGACTCGATCCCATTCACCAATTTAAAGGGTCCTAGCAGTTTCGAACAGTTATCGGACGAATATATCTAACGGATTAATAATTTACTGCCTGCCAGTGAGTATTCCTGGTAAGCAGCCTACAAGAATAATAGTGGTCCACTTCTAGCTGTTAAAAATGTAATAAAGCAGTTACGGTAGAAAACCAAAAAAGGTAACAGTTTTCCCAAAGATCAGGCAGCATGGTAATATTTTGTGAAAGTCGTTGCACTCAGAATAACTCAACTCCGGTGGATAAGGGTCTGTTTACTCATTTTTCACCGTGTCACTCTGATGCAAGCATCTGAATTGTTGAATTTCAAATGAAGTTTGGAAATCCAAGCATGATTTCAGTGATGATTTTAAATTTGCAGTTCTGGATCTTTGATGTGCATTCTCCAAGATAGAGTGATAAAATCAAACGCCAGCTGGACAGTAACAAAGCCGCTTGGCGAGGGCTAACCCTCGGTAAACAAAAACATCTGTCTGTAAGACGGCTAACAACAATGCTACATTCTGATCAAACACAATCCTCTAAAGGACTGATTCCGTCAGTACGAGATGAAGCGAAGTGAATAACTACGGCATTCAGTTACGTTTTCGTGTACCTTGAGAGGAATACAGCTGCGTACACTCATCCAGTGACATCGTCTGTTCACGCTTGAACCAATAAAATAATTATCATTTTAATCATCATCATCAGCGCCACTAACGTCAACGACAGGCACCATGGTTACGTCTCCTAAACTACCCTGGAATGCGATCGGAGAATTTTCAACATCATATGGTTAAAGAGTAGATTACTTAGAGGATGTACGATTTGAATCTGTGGTGGCTGATTACTGAATTACGTTAGCAATGGGGTTTACGATATAAGGCTTGCTAGGTATAAAAATAAACGCAGAAGTTTGCGGGCACACTCTTTTGAGCAAAAGAAAATACGAAACAGACCTGGTGTGTGCAACAAGAAGATGGCTGTTTAAAGTGTAGGTGAACAGTCTCCAGTGTGGGATGAAATAACAAGTCGGACGGAAGGTCATCCCGGGCTTTGGTGCCGATATTCTGCTATTATGTAACCGATATTTTTGTTGCCCATGTAAATGCATAAAGTTAACATGATTTGCATCTCGGTTCTAAGTCAGATCAATACACGACTTACCAGTGTCAGCTAACATGCTAGAAATCTGTTGGTAGTCACCTGAATTAATTGCTTCACATACACCAAGGCAACAAAACCGCACACGATATCTCCTAAAAACTTGCTATCATAGGCTGAATGTGTGCAGAAAGCTAGATGAAATTGACGAGCACATAAATGAGAAAAATCTCGGTTTATGTCTGGTAATGTGAAAGCTAGTTATCTAACTGACCGGTAAAACAGTAATAGTCTGATATACTAACCAGAACTTACTGCAATCATATGCTTACTGGTAGCAGTCGAGCGTTAACGAACATGAATTTGAACCCAATCAGTCACAAGAACCGTTCGGTCAATCAAATTTGTATGCAGGTCCCACAGTTTGGGTAGGGCAGTTTAACCGATGTCAGTTACATGGCCTCGAAGTGTCGTGTTTGTCATTCGACTTTGATTTCAAAGATTTCTAGTCCATGGAAAACAAAGTTGGGTCGGGGGATATGAAACAAAAAGTAAAATTTCTACTTGAATAATGACGGGATCATTTAGAATGAAGGCAACCAAAAATTATGATTAAAGAAACCGTGACTGCAAAATGTCATGATAATATACAACATTGCTAATTTTGAATGCATTGGAAATGAGAACGTAAATTCAAAATACACGGTTTACGTATTCTTCTACATGGCTGCTTACTAGTGGAATGAAAAACATGTAGTGAATAAAACAGTTCGTGAGTTCGTCCGCTCGTATAAGATAGACGACTGAAAGTACAAGTGCAAGAGCGAATTCGCACACCTTAACTTGAGTTTCCGTCACTGAGTTTCATACAGTATCCTTCCCAGACCTGGTCGCCTCATTTCCTGTCCAATTGCTTAAGTGGCACCCGGTAATGTTTGTTGCTTCCACACCATATGACGGAAGATGTTTTTTCACAACTGAAGAGCATTGGTTTTGCGAGAACAGAGTCCCATAAATGTTAACGGGAAATTCCTGTCTCGCTAGAACCCCAATCAAACTTTCGCATTTTAAGGTGTTCGTCTCAGATCAGCTCCCATAGGAATGGAGTTATATCGATTTTGGTTGTTAGGGACTTCTGAATAATAACAAGTGCAGCCCAAACGGCTCTTCAGTAAGTATCAGCTAAGTTTGTAAAGTTAAATGTGGAGTTAATTTATATATATATATATAACCAATTTTACATATTCATATTTAAGCGCATATAACTCCTTAATCCACCTACTCTATCGAAAATTCACAATATTACAACGCAGAACAGCGAAAACAGCAGTTCATAATCACCTGTTACGTTATCCGCTAGGCAGTGTAACTAGTGTGAATTGGAGTCAGGTCACCATTCTATGACCTGTCTAGTTACGACGGAGACAGTTTGACCACCTTACTTCGTTCCCAACAATACAGTGTTTGAATTGATTTTTATTTGCCCTAAATATATCCTTGAAAGTATTATGCTTTTAAAGAAATGAAGTTATACGGCAACTGATGGCCTACATGCAGCTGAATTGCTTAGATGATCATGAACAAACATTTTTTCGTCATTTTCCATCACAGTACAAAATCTGTTCATTGAACTGCACCAGCCTGTCCGGAATTTATTTATCTTTCATGGTTCATTAGAAAAATAAATCTTTCAACCGGACAAATTAAACGTACTCCTTGGTTCGTTTTCTCTTTCACTCAAAAATCACTTTTATTTGTTCGACGAAATTATGACAGAAACCGGCAGAAGAATGTCAAATAACAGCCACTTACGTCGGCCAACCGGGACGCTCCTATAAGATTGATATCACGAAGTGTAAGCGTCTCAGCAGCTCGATGATTACCAGTCCCGGTGGTCGGTATCCGGTGGATATCAGAATACAAACGGGAGCGGAGTTTAGAAAGTTGTTAGAAAAAGTAGCCGAAAAATTCAATGGTCAATTCAAACTGGATGTCCCTTACTCGGTGGATAAAGTCCAGAACGTCATGAAACAAGTAAGTATGTGTCTACTTACGGCTGTATCATGGGTAGTTACATGGATCCCATCCTGCAAATTGGTTTTCAATTTTATTAGCAATTAATTTTCGTTCACGCGCAGTGACATCGAGGATTTCTCGATGATGATACTGAATGGCAGAATAACAGCATTGTCGCTTTTCCGATCGAAATGCGAACACACTGAACAATGCGGTCAGGCGAACTAGATACAATCTTACGGTTTAGAGAACCTATTTTGGCTGCCGCAGTGCACTAGCAACGCAGCTGATCAGCCCTTCCGATTTTTAAACCATCAAACTTTACGGTTCTTTTGCTCAGTTGACCATGAAAATTAGTTAACTGGACTGAATCCACTTTTTCTGAACTCCATATGCAAAGAACACATTGGGAATTATTTGGATTCACTCTTCCTATTCTCATTTCAGGTTGTCTCCGGACTGATTTATACCATGAAAGTGACACTCAAACCTGTGGAATGCAAACTGTCAGCAACAAGTTCCTGCAATCAGCAAGAAGTGAGTTGCTTCTTTTGCTTGGCTCGAAATTAAACCAAAAATGAATTTGTCGAATTTTAATTCATGCATATATCAGACCCAAGGGGCTCTTATCACTCGGATTCAAACCCATTGGTCGGCCACATCATCATTTAGGGGCATAAAATTATGAGGCGTTTTCACGGAGCACACTTTTTATTATGCACTGCGGTTGGATCTCTCATTCAGAGTTGACATGCTGACTTGCTGAACTCATTCCTCGAAAAGGTTTAATATGGAATAAGCCGTGAGAGGAAGATTGAAATAAAAAATGGTAAGTCTCACAGTATTTAGTTTTGGTTGCCGTGACAAGAGCCTCACATCCAATGCTTTCTCCATGGCCACAGTTTGTTTTCATCAAGAAGCCGATCACTAACACTGAATATAGAATCACTCGTTGATAAGTAGATTGAGACTGGCACCCCGATTCCTTTTAGCTGATATCATTTAGCTTTGGGCATTCACCATCTATCCGATATGATTTGGCTGCATGTAGCGGGATACAGCAAATTTTCATTTAACGGTCTGACTGAATACTGCTCACGGTGCCTTCAAAATGTTAAATTTTTAGCGGGTATATCATTGCAACGCGGAAATTTTCCAAGGCCATTCACAAAATCCCGGAGAATCGATCAACATCACCGGCTGTTGGCGTCTCGAGGAGAATCCCGTTCCTGTTGAGGGAAAATGGATCAAATTGGGTGCATCTGAAGTAGAGAATGAAAATGTCCTGACAGCGGCACAGCGGGCTGTCGAGTTTTACAACCAGGAGTGCCGGAAAAAATTATCTCCGTGGATTTATGATTACGTGGATAACGTCTTGAAATTGGTAATTTGAATTTAGGCAACCAGGCCAAAGTTAACTGAAATTTGTTAAAGACAGGAACAAATGAACTCCTCAGTTTCTCTCTTTACATGAAGAGGGATTCGAACCTTAGAATGGTAAGTTTCTGGCTGGCGTTTGGGGGAAAAATGATCGTCAAAGGGTTCATAAATTAACGTGCAATTCTCATCTGTTGGTATTTAAAGGAATGTCAGGTTACAATGTTGAGCCCGTATGAGGACAAAGACAAAGTCAGCTTTACCAACTGCCGCCAGTATGAAAAACCAAAGTCAATGCCTGGCGCACCCCGTCCACTTAGTAAAACTGAACTAGAAGAGGAACAGTTCACAGCCACATTGCCAAAGACCGAGACGATTTACAACGACCAAACTGAAAATCGATATTTTCATCGCCTGGACGACATCATAAATCCAACAGTGAAGGTAATCTTACTTGCTGTTGTGCAACCCGAGTAACCTTAACTTGCTCGTTCCGTCCATCGGCTTACAGGTAGTTTCAGGGTTTCTCACGGAATTCAGAATCCACATGCAACCAACCAGTTGTTTGAAGGCGAAGCACAAAAGAGAATTTGAGGATGAACGTTACAGTCTCTGCGGTCCAGTCAACATCACCGTGAGTTGAATTTGGGAACAAGCTGTGCCTTGTCACTTAAAGTGATCTCTATCATCATGAATTAGACTGACGATAAAATCCATGTAGTTCTCAAGTTGCATCTTATAGTACTACTTTTGCATGGTTTAACATTTTTCTAAAGTGCAAACCAAGTAGAACAACAGTGTTCAACTTAAATTCGTTTCAAAAAACAGTTTCACTTGGTTTTTCAACGACTTTGTTCAATCGGTGATTTCTTGTTGATTTGATGGTGATCGCTAAAAATGCTGGTGAATAGAACGTTTTCAAACAAATCGGCCAAGATCTCAAATTTACATTCAATGAGGCAGATGCCGTGTTTCATCTTCTTCTATGACCCAAGGGGTCGAACAGTTAGTATTTTGCAACTCAGACATGGAGAAACAAAATTCGCATTCTGCCACCGGAACCAGGTAAGTAAAAAATGGCTACGATTTATCACCAGAAATATTACATAAATTTAACCACTGCACTAAGGAATTATAAAGAAACAGATGAAAATGTCTCGCACGATAAGGTTGACTAGGTCGTTTTTGTTAATGCCTAGGTTGATCAGGAACCTGGTGAGGATTCAGTTGATGATCAAGATAGTGACGATAAGGAAGATAAAAATGATGCTGGGGATGATATATTACGTCTAGCCCATGTTTTCTAGACATGACCACAGAGTCCCAACAGGGACTCCGAATTGAGATGATAGGCACTAAGCCTTATATCCACCCACTGAACAGGGTGGTTGGTTCTCAGCACTATTGTCCCTTGAACAAGACCAGTACGTATGCATGCACGTGCGCTGTAGATGTCCGAAGTTATACTTATTGAACCATAAAGGCTGTCAACCTCAGATAAAAGTGGTCATGCAGAGTCAAATCCGCCAAGTTACGCAAGGACGGTACGTGACAGACTAAAAGAAATATCTGATATCTGAGTGCGAAAAGATTCAGATTCAAAATGCAATATTTTCTGTTCGAATTTTACTCTGAAAGCTCACTCGATTGCCATGTAAGTGGTTAGTATTGGATTACTTTGTTTTACATGGTGATACACAATTTATGCGTGTCAGCATGTAGTCGTGTGTGATGTGGATGTCTGGAGGCAATCATGGCTGCAGAAAGAACAAATCAAAGTGGAATCTTGTGAATACGAGCGGCGAAATCATACAGCTCTGGGAATGATTCAACCCAAGAGAAGAAACATTTTCGCACAACCGTTCTTCGATCGGATGTTGGACAGAGTCACAACTGTGCTGAATACGCAATCAAAGAACAAAGTGTTCTACGAACAAGTCACAGTGGAAAACGTCCAACGGCAGGTAAGCCGATGTGGTTCCGAAATTACCATTTCCATCTATTTTGATTGCAGTTGGTGAATGGTTACAAGTACACATTCGAATTGGGTTTCCATTCCACAAAGTACCTTCGCGATCAGGATTTCAAGGAATTCCATGAGAAGAAGTGGAACGATTATTCTGAAAAGGAAGAGAAGGTGAGCAGGGGGTTTTGGTGTTAGTAGTATGTTGCCCATGCAAACTGATGAGTAAAATTTCCCCGAAAACACACGACCTGTTTCGCAGTTACTTCCACTCCTACTCTCCTGTTCAGCCATCCCCATATTTCCGCACTCCGTTACTATTTTCTCATTAAAATTACGTTTGAATTATTAAGACAGTAAACGAATAACAAGTCCGGCAAATCATCCTACGGTTCTTGGATGGACGTATGCTCCATTCACTCAGCTAATGATTCACATTAGTTTCGGGTGCAAAGATAAGCATTTTTTCACAAACCATGAAAAGCGACAATTCTGCTTTTTTTTAGGCACACTAAATAAGAAAGCTGGAGTTGCTGTTGTCATGTTCATTCGATCTTGTTGGTCTGCTTTCAAATGCAGTTGTGGGAAAATAGATGAACAGTTCAGGTGTTGCCCTTATTTCCTTGTTTCACTTTTAACAATCCACGAACTTTTTAATATGGTACTTTTAGGTTCATATTTTAAGAGTTGAAAGAGCAGGCAAGAACAAAAGCAATATGAGCAACTTTGCGTTACGTTTCATAATAAACAAAAAAGCAAGAACAACTGAAACGTAAGCTGTTGTAAAGTTTGATATGG
Organism: Fasciolopsis buskii; assembly: GCA_008360955.1. Classification (NCBI taxonomy): domain Eukaryota; kingdom Metazoa; phylum Platyhelminthes; class Trematoda; order Plagiorchiida; family Fasciolidae; genus Fasciolopsis; species Fasciolopsis buskii. The sequence continues at coordinate 119,459 of LUCM01004242.1, read as the reverse complement.
ACTGGAGAACACTCCGCGTCTTAAAGACCAGCTGCTCCGGTCTTACGGGCTTAACCATTTCAAATAATTGTTTCTTATGCGACCGGATGAACTAACTAATTCGCACCTTGAGGCAGATTTTTCTAAATTACAATTGCAGCGGATTGTTTGAAGTGATTTTTTGTACACAACACGAGCTTTCTATTCATTTTCCGGAAGAATATATTAAAATTCATGCTTTTCGTATTCACAAAGGCATGAAGAAAATTGGAGACTTAGCTTGGTTGGTTTGATTTGGACTGTGTTTTTAACGCTAATCATTTCATTTTTGATCTTTTATTTGGTTTTGCAGTCTTGGAATAGTAAAACATTGTAGATTGTTGTGAACAAACTGTGTTTAAAAGTTCCTACTATCCAGGTAACGCAGTTTTGAAAATGTCTCACGGATGCATAAGGCTTTACAATTTTATGAATGATTGAATGCTTCGTTGACCTGGATTTCCCTGCATCAGCAATAATGCTGACAGAATTTTCTTCTAGAGTTTATAATATTGCTTCTCACAGAAAACTGCAGTAGTATTCCAATGTCAATAAGTAAACACGATCCGGGAATAGTTTCGTATTTGCATTTCATATGCTATTTATGACCTGCCTCAGACCGTACGTGAAAGTGCACTAAAACTGGAGAATTCTGATCCCTTTTCACAGCATGCTGTTCATTGTCGTGTAACTGTTTGGCAAAAAGCTGCTCCCGAAGGGGAGGAAGAAGTGAATGTGAATTCATGCACCTTTATTTATCCACCGTCGGAGCTATCGGCGAAGCGGAGCAGAGCAGTCAGACGAGTGGATCAGAAAAAGCCGGAATTTCGGTTGATAGAGAAGATGGCTGTCACTCTGTTCAACGATTCCGTAGAGAGTCCAGCGGCACACAGTTTGTATTCTGTGGAAAACGTCAAAGAATATGTGAGTAAAATCACAAGATACGGTTTTCGATAATGACAGTAATCTACAGATAACACTGGACCACTCCATTTTCGTCGCACTAATGATTCCTTCACAAACCCTTTCAGTCCGGTCCGGGGAAGCACATTGTGTTTGATATGTACTTGAAGCCGGAAACCTGCAAATTACCGACTGACGAAAAAGAGCGGACAGTCGTTAACGTTACGGAGTGCAACCACACGATCCCTCTGGTGAGTCTTTCCGAATTTTGCACGAAATCTGAGATCGCCTTTTTGGTCGAGTTCACTACGGTCTTTTGTGTACTGGGTCCCATTCCTAAAGAACACCGGTCGATTTTTAGAAGACTTACGTAAACTGATACAAAATTACAGCTGTATGGAGCAAATGCAGATGACAAACAAAAAGCCTTTTATCTTTTTTTTCACTTGTCCAAGATAAAATGAATCCTATACACTGGTAGTCGAATGCTGTTGTGAAACAATACATCACGTACTTCAGATTGGCAAGTTAAATGGGTTCATGTTTTCTGATCCTGCCATTTGGATCCTGCTTATATTGTTGACTGAAATTAACCTCAGCATTCAGCTGGTCGAAATTTTTGTATTATCAGTCAACAAGAATACATGACAGTTAAGCAGTCAAATGACTAGTCAATCCTTCCAAAAAACTGCATATGAAATTGAAGAATGTTTGCGCAATAAACTGAAAAAACAGCTTCGATATACCTTGAAAACCCAAAACATGTTTCCAGTAGGACAATTCTAGATGAAGGGATTTTTGCAGTCCCATGTTCTTGTGTCGACTCACCTCCCACGTCTCTCCTAGCTGTCTCTTGGTGAGGATACTGGTATGAAACAAATTGGAATTCAGATATTTTGCTTACGGTTCATAAACTAACGCGACGATGCCCTACGAGGTGGCTTCATAAGTCCATGAATGGTGAAACAGGATGATGTTCTTAGGAGATCAAAATTTTCCCAAATAGAGGTATATTTCCTTACGGCTATTTGGAACTTTCCTAGTAGGAAATCTTTTTTTGGAGGCTTACAAATCTGGAATAGAACTGAATGTTAAATTGTTCAAACCTTTTTTTCTCTTGTCCCTCTTCAATTTGATTCTGCGCAGTACTTTGTTCAATGTCATGTTCAAGCCTGGAAACGGCCTTGGCTCCAAGACTCTACATTGATAAGGATAGACCGATGTAGAATAATATTCGAGAAAATAAACAATTTACGGTTGAGTTCCCTTGGTGCACCGGATCAAAATGGAGTAAATGAAACGTACGTGGATGAAGTTACGCCTCGATTGGTGGAGATGTTCAATCGATATCCGAATTTGTCTTACACTTATGAGAAACAAGGCATCGAAAAAATCGAACAGAGAATAGTCGCTGGCCAGAAACTCACTTTCGACCTGTTTTTAAAGCCCGTACCAGACTCATCAAAATGCTTGGATTCCAAGGACTCTACCTCAGAATGTCCGACGGAAAGTGTACGTGAATTTTTGACCTGCTAGAATCCATTTTTACAAAAGTTGATTAGTTTAACTGCTATTCAGTTTGATACGTTTTTGATTCATTACAAGGTGGCTCAATACGTTCGGGTATGTTGGTAATGATGATGGTGAATTCATTTCCTAAAGGCCATAATGTTGCACGACCTCTATCGGCTATCGATTAAAATGAACTACTTATTTGGATCTATAGGAGGAACTAGATGAATACTTTGTGATACTTCTCAGACTTCTCAGTGGTACTTTTGTTATGTTAGCTCCATGAGGCATGACAAATCACTTGCTAACCGGAAGAGATATGGTTTCGTATGCCCTTAACGACTGTTGAGCAACCAGAAAGATTTCCTTACGGCTCTCTGAGTAATCTGATATCCAAGTTGAGAACGACATAGTTGACAGCGGAAAGTCACAGAACCCCTTATGTATTGTTATCAATAATGCGTAAAAATCGAAAGCTAGAATTCGTCAACCCAAAAACTAACTTGCTTACAAAACCCATGATAATAACTCGCAAATTTCATCCACAAGCTGTGAACTTGGCGTTTCCTGCTGGCAGCTGAATATAAGTTTTCTCTACATCTTCCGCGATCCGTGTAGGGCTGAAAAGAACGGCTGCAACTACCCCGCTCCATGGGCGTTGCTCCTATCGGATTTTGATTTGGCCAATCACGGGAAATAACCCATTGTTTTGAGGTCATAATAAGACTGCTTCGTCAAATACGCCATAGTGACTAACACAATCAAAAATAACCAGGATTCTGAGTCGGAAGCTGCATTCAGAACCAAAGGCAGGTGGGCCGGTTGATCAGAATCAGTCGTTTTTAGGACCTTTGTTATGACAGAGGCAATCACCATTTGCCTACTGAGTTCAGATAAATGGGCGAAGAGGCAAATGAGATAGGCATTTGAGCTTCCCTGCTCAAAGTCAGTAATTCGTGGCCCGTCAATAAACGTCAGTAACCCAAACCCGACAATCGGGATAAATGACGGGAGTTGCAATCTCGCCTGCACACTCAGTCATTAAGCAGACTTTTCCAATACCAATTTCACTTTTGCAACCGCACGGCAACGACTTTCAGTGCAGGTAACTAGTTGGTTAATCCACAAAGGCTGGCCGTGAGCATGAGATTCAATAGAAACAATTGTTTACTAACTGCCATGTTCTTTATTATTTAGGCCTTTAAACATTTTGAACTACGCAAAAGTGTGCAGTATACATGAGTAAGGCACATCATGGATGCCATTTTGTTTCCCCGTCCTCCGTCGGTCTCGTACCAGTAACCTATCATAAATTGTCACTAATGCATTCTTTGTGATGGATGACTTTTCCTTTTCTGCTGGCCGTCCGGGTTATGTTTACCAATGAAAATGCAAAGGAGGAGGGTGAATATCACTGGATAATTGTCATGATTAGCTCCTAAACTGTGATGGTAGTCAACTGGATTAAGTGTCTATCAATCTTAAGAAGAATAGAAGCTCGAATCCCAGATCCCCCCCCGGTCACTCTGGCGGTAGACGCAACTTGATTCGTTACCATACCTGACCCAATGAAACCTTTTGTGATTCGATGACACTCTAGGTTTCAGGGTCGTGGTTCCCGAACCTCCCTCCTAGCGGCAATGGGGTGTCCCTGCCACTACACTTGTACTTCAAGCCTGTCACAGAAAAGCGTCTTAGCTCCAAAATTATGATTATTCTTGTTGAGTACGCCATCTTGAAAGTTGGAAATGTATAGCTCATGAAAAGTGCGTTTTTGTCTATCTATTCATGCGGACTTTCTGAAATACTTTCAGCCTTGATATTCCCGGAATTTTAGTAGCATCTGTTCATTAAATCTGAATACTGTCGATAACAGTTTTACCTACTACTTATGAAGCACAGTGCAACCTAACACTCTAGAGTGAGGGGAGAGAAAAAGCAATTCATACACCTGTTCTTGGATAACCTGAACTTGAACAATTTTTCGGCCGGAGAGAGGAATTTTATCCATATAGAATTAGAAACATAAATCAGTAATTCTTATCAGCCTGAAAGGGAGTTGATGTCACAGCAGTAACACGCCTTGTGGTAGGGATGTCCGAAGTCGAAATCCTGGGTGCGATGGAGAATATGAACCAGTGATAAGTTCTGGTAACAGCGAGACTGGAGTCTGGAGCTTTCCCAGTGGAACACTGACCAAAAAACTGTTTTTTGCGTGAATGTCGAAGAAAATCAAATCAATCTTAAAATCCAGAACAAGAGGTCCTAACAGTTTCATTTCTTGCTTTACTGATCCAATGTTTGTTTTGAAAATGGTGCTGAGACAATTTATATGTGAAATTGATCTGTGTAAATATCTCTTCCAAATGTTCCAGCATTTTTACTTTTGCAAAGCCTCGGTGTGGACCCGAGAGTGGACGAGTTCGGAAGTGCTCGATTTAAAGGATTGTGTTATGGTCGAAGTGCCAAAGGAATCGCTCATCGGGATTCCAGTACCGATTGAAGTGCAAAAACCCAATCCGAAACTGGATGATATCAAAGAACGGGCAATTGCACTATACAATGAGAAACTGTCTGACGATTTCAACTACGGAAATGGGAAAATATTGGATGCTGAGGAACAGGTATGCGGAATCCTTTGATTCATCAATCTAAATTCTTTTCTAGGTTGTAGCCGGTCTGGTGACCAGATTCAGACTGCGAATGGAACCGGTTGCTTGTAAACGAAATGCTAGACACAGACAATGTAATCCACGTGATTCTCGTGTAAGTAATCTGTTGCCCGACTACGTCCAACAGTTCTACTACCATGGTTACCGCTTATACTACCAACGATCATCGTGATATTGTTATCGCTACACCATTAGTACTACCATTTCCAACAGTACTACTAGGTGTCATTATACCACTAAAATTACAGCTGTCGCTTTACTTCTAGTACTATTCAGAGTATCATTGTTATTGCTACCGATAGTACTAACACTATTAGTCTTAGTACCAATTTAGATAGTACCATGATCAGAACTAGTACGATTACTAGTGTTATTACGGGTGCCACGGCCATCAACACGGTCGGTTTCTGGGTCTTATCAAAAAATCTTTAACATTAATAAATAATGAACACTCTGAGCTATTACCATGATGATTTTCCATCTCGGTGTAGTTCATTTTCGTTACATCGCCTTTCCTAGACCTGTGTAAATAAATGTAACGCTCTGTTGCAACTCACCGCAGATACTCAATGAATTTGCCTTGTGAGATTGGCCTCTAATCGGTACTTTGTTGCAATGCTGATTTGTACTTTTCGTGCAAATAATCTTTCTCAAAATTAGCACAACAAATCATGTTATCGGCAAAATAAAATGGATTCCCCGTGAGTAAATGCCGAAAGCAGAGATACACGTTCCCCGTACTTGTCGACAAAGTTCACACATAAATAGATAATCGTCCGGCAAGGGATTCCGTTTTCGGTCACTCATGCTCAAACTGCATCTTTGTTTCTCACATTGTGCCTTAGCAATGTCAAAATCATTTTGAAATACGTGATCATTTTAAAGTTAATGAAAACGCGCATCTCTTCCACAAGTTGAAACAAACACATCTAAGCCAGAAAATTATGCTACTCCTAGAATATTCGAGTAATGTGCAACACAATACCATAGATACGAACAGCCGTATGTGTTTGCATGTGTGTATGATTTCAGATCTAAGAGAATGTAATAACAATAACCTTGTCGATTGGATTTTTTCATAATTTTCTCCTCCCACTTTGAAATTACCTTGAGACACTGGAGAATTTCAGGTACATTGGAGAATCTTGTTAAAATTGAAAATGTTCCAAAAGGTGCGACCTAATAGGAAATCGTGCACAGCCAGACTAAAAAACGGTTTACCATTGGTAGTGCAAATTTCATTCGAAACAGGATGCGAAATTGTAGTTTTTGAAATTTTCGTTGTAATTTCTTGTTACTCAGTCGGATTCGTTGTTTTTCACCAAATGATTTATTTTTAATTATATCGCTACTGCCGCTGTGCTCTCTTTTATTGTTGATATCTGTTGAATTAGGATCATTTCATTGGGTTGGAATTTGATCAACATTAGCAGTTAACAGCTTTTCTAGTCATGATTACCCCTTTGTAATCGAGCTCCGGAAATGGACTTAGTACACCAATCGTTCAGCACACGAGCACAAAGGTGGGTTAGGCGCCAGTAATAAGTCCGTGACATGTGCGTATCATGATTACATATTCGTCTCTAAAAATCAAAATCTGATCAGAACTTCATTTAGTCAAACAAGTAGATGAGAAGTTAGAAGTAAAATCGCTCAGTTATCTCGACTTTGGATCTCAGTTACTAGCCAGTTTAGCATGGATAAAGAAACATTCGATACCTCAATCGATTTTTACGGTTATCAATCGCCAAAATTTTGGTCGAATAAAGCGTAATTTCCTGATGGACCTCAGTAATGGAAACTTAGATTGGAAGGAAATATGTAACTCTGATTGTAGAATGCATGTTGTCGGAATCGGCAGACTAAGGCCAGCTGAAATATTAAACAAGTTTTACCATAAACAACCAAATAGTTGACCAAACGCTTTAGCATATCTATTTTTTGTAAATTCTCCGAAGATAAAAGAATATTATCAAAACACTTGTCATCAGGTTTACTCAAAAGTTTCGTCAATCCAAACATTAAGGTTGTTCTTGTATCTCCTTCTGTTCCTCCAACCACGGAAGGCAGATCGTGTTGGATGTTCTTCCCGTTAGATATTGTCCTTATCTGTCTTCATAATGATGCCTTCACACGCCTGTGACACCTGCAAACGCGCTATCGGACGTGAAGAATTTTGTTTTCATTTCCGCTCAAGTGCTTGCATAACACCTCGCGTGTGTGGCTCACCGAGAGCAGGATATATACACAGATCTGCTTACGATAAACAGAATGAATTGGGAATGAAGTATTGTCACGCACCAATCAAAATGTCAGTTTCTCCTATCAAGCTCTTAATTCTCAGATTTAGAATATAGGTAAATAAAGTTGATATTAAATCAGATCGTTCGCTCATTTATAGCCTCACTTGATGAATCCTGTTGTCAGTTCCTTGGAACAATTATTAAAATTTGTCATGCGTTTGTCAGGATATGGGGGTAAAAACAGGATTGAAAAATTTCGAATCTCTTTTTTAAACCTACCGTACTTTACTGCGCGTAAAGGTGCAACTACTCAAATTAGACGTTTGCTCTGAATCATTAGGTTTTTGCTCCAAACTAGCTGCATGATAGCAGTTCTCGACTTAGATTATCCCCTTTTACGTAAGTGTCCTGTGTTCATGATTGCGGTCTTTTTTCAATTTCGAATATACGAGTCCATGGCCAGGCAAATCATTGCCAGGGACTCTGTTAAATTACCTGCTGTCAAATGGAGTTAAGCATTTTCTCTCTTTAGCAATAGCTGCTGATCTCACGGCATTCTGTACTAATTAGCGGGCACTGAGTATCTATTAAAAAATAATGTCTACTGCTTCTAGTAACCCTTTTTTCTCCCTGTGTGCACATGATATGGAAATGTCGGTGTAATTTGAAATCGCCAGTGCATTGTTTGAACTTTCAGTTTCACTTGCTAGCTTCTAACTGAAAAAAACGGGATCACGAGGACTTTGTTAATTGAACAGATCATAATAACATAGGCGTTGAGCCGAAAGTCTTCCGGAATCGCTCTGATTTGATGCACACTGAATCTTTGTCCTACTAGTCGTTATTTAACGTATAAAAGCATTGAATGGTTTAAGGACAAATGTAAACTGAGAACACTAAATCGAACTTGCTGACTTTTGTGATTTACAGCAACGCGTGGAATGTCAAGTTCACTACTGGGAGCGACCTTGGTTGGATGAATCGGAAAAAATTACACTTGAAAAATGTCGCCGTTTCTATGACGACGGAAACGCAGCAAATCACGAGATCAGGCTATCACGTGAGGAGGAACAAAGTGCTGATTTTCAGCTTATGCTCGAACAGATGGCCAGGTTGTATAAATCCGATATACCTTTGATGTACGGCGTGGAGAAAATTCTCAACGCTCGAGTTAAAGTATGGTTAATTTATTTTACTCGCCCTAATCGTCTAATTATTAATCTTTCTGTTTTAGCATGACAAAATTCGGAACATTACGTTCAATATTATATTAAAACCAATCGGTTGTAATGAATCTCTGCCAGGATCAGAGGAGCCGGAATGTAAAAGCTGGGCGGAACAGGTAAGTTGTTTACTTGGGGAGGTCGGTTTCCGAGATTTCAAATATCTGCAAGATGCCATCCACGCGATCTAGTTACATGAGTGCTCTGCACTGGAAATACTGTTTACAGTATGATATCAAAAGTATCTTTTGTCACTGGCATGGATTTCAAGTATTGCTTCCAAAGATGCTTGGATTTCCAAGTTGCTGAAATAAAGGCAGATTGTAGAAGACAAGGAAAACAGTATTTCCGGAGTAAAATCGAGCAGCAACCTGTGCATATCAAAATGGGATCATGTATGCTCAATGCCGCCACCTTGTTTTGTTCCGAGTTTTACAACTAAATTGGAATGGCCTCGTTTAGTTATAAAATTCTTATTGCTTCAATGCGCACTATGTTTGACGTGAGATACTTGTCTATTGTTCACCTTTACTCCAAAGCCCAAGGTCAGCTGTGAAGGTAAAATTTCCGAACACCCAACCGGTTATCGAACAATGAGCCTTCGAAATTGTCGTGTTCTCTGGATAACCGAGTCACAACGTGCACTGACCAAGGCAGAAATGGCAAGCAAATGGTTTCGTGATTCGGTATGGAATGCAATAAAACTATTCCAGTCGAGCACTCAGGCAAACTTTCAATATAGACTGCATACCATCGAATCCGGTACCCTTCGTGTAAGTAAACGAATATTCCGCTGTCATTAATGCATGTTACAGAAAGAAGACATTGTCGAATGGTTAGTAAGGACTAATTTTCCAATTTCTTTATTTTCAAGCGGAACGACGTTGAATTGGTAAAGTATCAGATGAAGTTGAGCGAAACACTGTGCCCATTGGGTGAGGGTGAGGTCTCCAATGAAGAAGAGTGTCCAGACAAAGAGCCTCTCGTGAGTGTTGTTCAAAAATGGCCAATATTCTCCAATAATTTATAGGCCATAAGTTTTGGTACATCCGATTTTAAATTTAAATCACAGTTTGTCCCTAATTTGCCGCAAACAATACTTGGTTGAGACAATAACTGTTCATGGCTTCTTAAAACATGCGAATACAACCGGCCGATGTTGACAGACGAAACCTCATGATTCCTTATTGACTTACGATCTATAACAAGGAACGACGTTAGAATGTTCTTGTTGATTGCGGTATCGTGGCTTAGCGTATTCTCATGCGCCCCGCTTCAGGTCTCCATATACCAGTCTCAATGTTTGATCACATTCATTAATTGAATTTCATGGGTGCACAGATTCGCAGGAGCATTTACTACAATCTGTATGTTCGCCAGCTTCTAGGCCTATTGGATCAGCATCAGTTCAATTGTAGCATTTTAATTTTCCAGTGAATACCATTCATCATTCTGTTATTCTTCGAAATACTTCAAAAAAAGTTTCTGTCTCCCTAACCTCTTGCCTCTCCGATAAGTGTCTCAGTTTTTATGATTATTCTTTATCTTTTAAAGAGCAATTTCATCATGTTGGCAAGCGTTATCCCAAATGAAAGTAGTTTAGTGCAAGGCAGTCTCCCCCATAGTCAATAAAAATGGTATAGTGGAGAAGACTGGTTGATAGTCCTACTCCTGTCTGTCTGTTTCCGTGTAAGGTCGAGGGATGGAGAAAAAACAATGAGTGATGAACCAGAAATAAGATGGATAGGAGAATGTAAATTGTTCTTATCTAACTCAGTTTGTATTGCTTCCTATCCGATTCACCTGCATCTAACTGATAGTTAAACACTCAAACAAGATGCTATTATGGTTGCAGTTAATACTACTTGAGCACAACCATGATAAAGATTATACACGTCTATCACACTTAATCGAGTCGGCTTTTATTCACCTACATCCACTGACTCCATTATTGCAAACCAACTGTTCTGGAATCGTCTCCCAGCATATTTTATTTAGAATGAACATTTTTGACTGTTAATCATGTCGAGCTCCAAAAATAATGTCAATTGGCAAAATTACATGTGACAGTTTGGAAAGGCATAATAAAATTGTAAACGCATGTCATCATCTGTCTCAGTTGGGTGAAACAGGTCACTTTCCCCCTCCTGTCTCGACACGCAGGTGGTTCGCACGTGTCAGGTTGAACTGAAAAGAAAACCGGATCGCGGCCACGATTTGTCAATCAGCTGTTAGACTGAATTACGTCAGTTTTCTTCAAGCCTCATTCAGCCCCTAATTTCAGTCGGAAGAGAGGATAGCTCCAAATGAATCTATTCTAATTTTGTGGACAACTGGCTTTCTCGTTCCAAAAACAGTTTGTTTTATCGGAGGATTCCTCCTTAAAATGCTATCTATAGACAAAATTTGTTATGGTTTGTTTGAAAAACCCAAGAATGTTGCGTGTTTTGAAATATACTGATAATTTTCGTTTATAAAATTTTTTTGATTTTAACTTTTGCTTAAATTTGTTTTACTTTTGGCGTTTATATTAGAATATGGATGACATCAAACCCAATGCAATTCCCAGTCTTTCCTCTACTTCCGTTTTATGGGAGAAAATCTGACATGTCTTGTCTACGCTTTATCGACGACAACCAAACACCTTTTATGATAAAGCAACACGTTGATCATTAGTGCGGTACTCAGTACAACCAAGAAACTCTTTTCGGACAGAATTCTTTGGTCGCCCCCACAATTTTCCTAGATATTATTTGGTCTATTCACCTTTACATGGTCTAATGCCATTTACTTAAGACTTCGTTCTCATTCGTATATGCACCTATCGCACTGCAGCATGTAGTCTCATTTCCTTTTCCGATACAGTCATCCGGTGCCCTAGGGAGGGCTGGCATTGTCTGTGCTCGAGTTTCTTGATCTGATAACAAAAGCACGGATTCATTCGTCCGACTAGTGGATTATTGCAGATCCTTTCTTCGAATTCACCAGCCGAGGTTACACTGGAAAAGCAAATTACCTTTATGACGAATTAGTGGGTACTCCAAAAGCTCCCTTCTTGGTTGACCCAACGAAGGTTAGCTGGATTATTAGATTACCGACTCCAGCTGCTAAATAGGACCAACAATGCTTTGTAGCTCCGCCTTCTTTCTTCTTTTGTTTCACCAGTAATTACATGCACGTTTGGACCAACTGGTCACGATTTTGACCATTATTCTCGAAAAATCATAATGTTAAAGACTTGACAGTTTCATCGCTAGGCTTTGCTGATCGTCAAATTATATTTTAAAGCCAGATGGCTTACAATTTCGAGAGCATCGAATGAACCAAAATAAACAGAAAGGTTTGTGGACAGTCGAGAAACTGAAGACAGATTTAAAAACGTCTGGCTTTCGTGATTTCTGCTTCTGTGACGAGAGATGATGCAAAATTGTAGTTGAAAAGTTTGAGATAGAAGTACTAGAAACGGTGTATAATCTATGGATTTATTTTTCATTAGGAGCGGTGAACTTCGACGGAAAATTTATTTAACATGGGAATAAAAAAGAGATAGGCCTTAGGAAAAGTAGACTTGCTTGTTCCGTTTCGTCGCACTTAATAAGAGGCAGTGTCGCTTTTGCTCGGTGCGGAAATAAAATGGAATTACAAGGCAGGCAGTCGATTGGTCTTCTAGTGCTTTCACCAGTTAGTAGAAAATAAAGAGATTAATTAACACGTCATTCACTCCCCTTCTGGGCTCAAAAGAGTGTAACTAATGGGTCTCCTACCTGTTTCTTAAATACCGGTTAAAATAATACATTCGTTGCATTTGCAGTTTCAATTCAATCATTGTCAGCCGTTGTTGTTTCGAGTTATCTCTTTCGTCATGGTTCAGACACAGATTGAACTACTCATTTCTTCAATCAGATAATGGGTAATTATGCTAACCCTGACTGTGTGACGTCATTTGTGCCTTGCTCGTATAGAAAATAAATTTTATTCTGTCGATTGTAGTGCTTGAATGCGAGATGCTGAAGTAACATTTCTGAAATGGCAGCTGATGCTGCTCGTAACACGATGCATTCGAACTCCCGGATAATCCTTGCTCTTCCAGGACTACAAATTATTTCTTATGATGTAGCATGGTAAGTGCACTAATGGCATTAATGTGTTCTCTGTGGACAAAGAAACGGAAATGATCAGTCAACATTTTTCACGATCATAGGGTAAAAGGCTCTTGAGTTAGAGTTCACAATCTGGGGTAATTGATAATACAATGGAGAAGTCAAACGCTATCAGGTGGGATATGGTTCGATATTACCACGTCAGACTGATAAGCCAAAAATAACACAATAAATTCAAAGGGTGACATCTTTCACTGTGCTAAGTTTGAAACTTAGACAAATTTATCCACCTTGAAAAACTGTTCAACTTTGTGAAGTTTTCAATAGCAATAAAAAGGTGAACAGATACGCAATTGAGAAAGCTGCTATTTCGTCCTCGATGTTTACACTATAAAGGAAACTATCGTTCGTATAGTGTTTCAGAGATCTTTTGGACTGCAATCAGCACTAATTGAGGCACCCACAACCGTCATGTGAGCGCTTCAGAGTTCGGGGACGGTCAAGCGGCCAATAATGTGACATTTAAACCTGAATTTCGCTGATTCTAATACGCCTACCGCCGATCAACTTACCCATTTGACAACCATCTTCTAAAACAATAATTTATTTTGTGGTCTCAATAATGAAGGAAGTAAGAAAGTAAAAGGGAAAGAATGAAAACGTATAATTGAAGAGATTTTGAAAAAACTGAATTGGTTGAAGGAAGCACTAGCAAAGGTTAGCCTAATTGATTCCTCATTCTCGCAGAGGAAATAAAACTTTTGGTTTCGTTGTTTAGAACTAACTTTATCAGACTTACAGACTACTCAAGTAACCAAAATTCGTGATTAAATCCTAACGGTCCCTGGAAGACCAACGAGCGCTAAGGGTTCACAGCTAACTTTTCTTCGTTGCTCACTGACATTTGCGACGGTAAATTGAACCTTCAGCAGATGTTCACTTCGTGCACGCATTTCAGTCTAGCTCATCCTTAGATTCCCAACATCAGAAAGCTAATTTCCTGGGGGGAAATAGGGGTAAAAGTGAGATTAGTGACACTTTCATCTGAGTGAATTCTTCACGAGTGCGCAAGGATAGCAAGTACATTTGGCAACTACGCAGAACTGTTGATCACAGTGAGGACAAGGGTAATCTGTTGTGATTCTCTTAATGACCCAATTATCCACCAATAATAGTCCAATTATCAACCCCTGATCGTAATAGTTTAAATGACCTTGCATTGTGAAATCAGTGCTGTGAACATTCATCTATTGGGATGAATGTAACAAAAACTACCAAATGCAAATATCTGGTGAACAGCAACGACGGGAATCCTGGTCGAGTGCAATCATAGAAATTTTTCTATCTATATGTATTCATCAGACTATGCACGGTTAGTATTCGGATGATATCATCCAGTTGATGACTAAGCGGCAACGGTTGACGTTAAATAACCGTAGATCACACTCTGATTTTCGTGAACCGTGATAAAAATTTTTTGATTGGTTATCGCAACAAATAAAGCGCACACCAAATTTTCCTCCTATATTGTTTTCCTCTACTGGTTTTATCCGGTCAAACTCACAGACGGAGAAACACTGACCCAGAAGTGGACGATTTGTTACAAACATTATACAATTTTTGGATCCCACCCAATTTTGCATGATTCAACATAATGATAACATTCAAACCCCGAAAAAATCTACCTTTCATTAGTTTGGTATTCATTCGCGCAAAGCAGCCACAATGTCTATTTTCACATCCACATTCTAGTGAGCTGTCTCAGATTGCATCCTTGATTACAAAGTAAATCGAATAAACTGGAACATACCGTGATTAGTGTTGCTAACGATCTGTTATTCCTGACCGAATGAGTCAAGTCAATATGTTGTTATTTTGACTGTTTTTTTTTCTAAAGCTATTCAAAATTTCATTTTTAAGTTCACAATATATTGATCAAAGATGTTTCAATGCTAGAGCTTTTGCACGAACGGTTTCCTCAAACTATTTGATATAAAATAAAAGTACAAAACTGGCCGGTGATCGAGCTGTCTCGAAAAATTTTTGTATTTTAATTTCCACTACCGAATAACTAAGGTGTTTTCTCTGAATACTTTCCGCTTGGTACGTTCGGAGGTCTCCCATTTTGACGACAAATTAACCCCTTTTTAAATGGCAGACTGGATCTCCCTTGCATCTTTCGGCCGTTTTTTCATTTTGAATTTCCACTATGGAGTTTTTTTGCCATGGGCCCAAACGGACCACAACTTCTGACTTTGCAATTTCTCGAAGATTGCAAAGTTCGAGTGAAAACATTTGTTTCGTTTTTCAATTTGTCTCGTTCTTGCCGCGACTACAGGGTTCACAATATCCATCTGTTCCAATTTTGTGCTAAATAACACAAAAGAACAGCATTCACGTTTGCACTTGATCCGAATCTGTATGTTTCCGGACAAGTCCAAATTGTCAGTAAAAGCTGATCAAAAAGTTCTGATTAAGTTCATTTTGCTTTGAAATCCTGAAGAGAATCAAACATTCACATACGGATAACTAGTAATTACCCGGCAAAACTAAACTGGCTCAGTTGCTTAAGAAATCGATTGGGTGCAAACTACAAAAACGGCCGTCAGATGCAGCCCTAGAATTTTGACTCTGGATGCACATAAACCAAATCACTCTACCTATTCTTACCGGTAAGGTTGTTTTTTCTGAGCCAGTCGGGTTGCGGTGACCAGCTGATTGAATAGAACAAAGTTTAAACAGAATTAAAGCTGACCAAGCACGTGTGCATAGGCTGTAGTGTTGAACGAAGCCCATAATTAATCGTAGACACTTTTCAGTGAAAACTTGCGCACGGCCTGAAATCTAGTTCGCGAGTGCGACGGAAGTTTCTGATCTGTGAACTTTGTCAACAATAAGCCGACCAACTGTACCGCATTTTTTCTCAAAGTTTTTACATAGCATTTCGTTGACACTTGTTTGACGATCGCTAGGGTATTTAATAATCGACTTGAATAGGATTTCGGACGATTGGCGTATTCCGGCTCGACGATACACAGCATATAAAGAAAATTCGTATTCTTATCGGCCAGCCGGCTAGTTAAGATCCAGCCACAAATTATTTGGTAATGTCATTTAGAAGAGGAACTCTAACGGATACATTTTGGGGCACCTGCCACATTTTGTCGACTTAGAAATACAACTTCTGGGTTTATTTTCTGTTTCGTAAACAATGGAATCCTAATTTTCTGCTCTATATTTATATACTGCGACCGGTGCATCGGGAGGTTTTCCAAATGCAGTTAAGTGAATAAGCCTAAAGTCTACTTATACAATGAGTTTAGAGTCTTCCATCAAGGCTGACTCCAAAGCTATCTGAGACACAACAATCCTGAATCACGTACAATAGACAATTCCTTTCCTTTTGGTTAGAGCATCATCATGCACCTGCAAAATGCTGTCTTGTTAGTCAAGAGGTACATATCTCTAGAAGCAAATAACAGGCGCAGACCACTGACTTCCATGGTCACGAGTAAATATACCGAAACAATTCTATCGCACTACAGATATATTCAAACAAAACTAAAAATCAGGACCAAATGACTTAAGGATAGTATCGAAAAATCGATGCGACATGTATTGGTTTTAATTGTGAATGATATAACGTTAATAACACAGCGTTGTTGGTAGATGTTTTGACTACCGTGGGTAGTCTCCCTAGTTTTACGATCAAATGTAAAACTTATCTCTAGAAAGACTACCCTCGGTAGTCGAAACGTTGGCGCATTACATCTACCAATAACGCTGTGTTATTAACGTTATATCATTTACAATTTAAACTAAGAATCACTTCAACAAATTTGCGATCGCAACCTTTTGCTGCTATGAGATCGAATGTTCTGGACTATTTATTTGGCTATTAGTGAATAACTAAATGAAAATTTGCTGGATTAGATGGATGAATTTCATCCAATTCACTGGCAAGATGCACACTCAACAACGGTGGCTGCATACTATCAGTTCCACACATTCACACACATGGGCGCGCACACACACACACACACACAAAACATACACTCTCTATGATAATCCGGTATCTCTGAAACGGTTGTGGGGTCGGATGAATGCGTAGCTTAGTTTTTCGATCTAAGCCGTATTGTCGCCCATCCGTGTGACATTTTCGGTGCGTGCGAGTTGCCACAATGTTCAGGAGTTGTATCCCATGCCCGTAAATCCGAAGCCTTGGAAATGCGTCTTACTACTAAGCTAAAAGCGCGTTCCATTCATTATCGGGAATTGCTAAACAGCCTTCATGTTATTCTATCCTGAATAATCGTGCGCATTGAACTTCGAGTTGTTCATCAAGTCACGGTGGATGGGTGTCAATAAAAAGACCTGACACAATGAAACAACGATATTTTCGGTACATGTCCACTATTTGCTGCGAGGTTTGTCACGATCGTGGTTGATAATTCGGCACATACAGGTGCTGCCGACGGTGATCCACTCAAACATTTTCATTGGTAAAATCTTTAAGGCTCCAGCTCTATGTGTAAAGAAGCATCACCAAATAACTTGACCGTATTCACAGGTTTTTTCATTATAACTGTTCGTAAATTGCAATAAGTTCAGTTAAACATGGGCGACCTTGGTCGTCTGTGTAGACACTCCCGAACATGAAACCTTACTGGAGTGCAAAAATTTCAGACTTTTTGAAAAGGTCATAGGATTTATCACAGTTTAAATTGTTGAGTGGTAAGAAGCTCGCTTGTCCACAAAGCACTTCTCCTACCGAGTGCTAAGAATTGTTATTTGTTAACTGGGGTATTTCGCCTTACGAGGGGCCTAGCACTCATTGTAGCAAACGAACAGAACATTTTTCGTTTAGGGAGGATCTTGATTTATCTCCTATCGTTTACCTCGTGTTGAAGTCATTTAGGCGCTGTGCTGTAATCGTTTAAATCAATACGTATCAGCAAAGCAGTGATAGAGCAAAAGTCAAATCTGCTGATATCACATTGTAGCGAATAAAAAACTGATTTTAAAACAGTAACCGGCTCAAAAATTTGTGTTTACACTTTTTCAGCGTTTTGCACTAATCAGTGCCACCATCAACGCAATATTAAACAAACAAACTAGGTCAGACGCATGTTTTTCATGGGGGAAATCAGTCACGTCCAAAGAGGACCAAAAAATTACATAGAGCCGCATTAAGCATACATGACAGAAGTTCTCTAATCAAATCCTGTAGCACTTGTTTAGAAAAATGAAAAGCATCATCGTCCAAGTACGCTTGATTACCATTTAAACTCTCCTAGTTCCATCAGATATGTAATATGAACTGATTGCATAAAAAAAGAGAATACAACCGTACTCTCACTTCAATTTTGATTCTATCCAAAATATTCTGTCTTGGAGTGATGATTAAATAAGGTATCTAACCGACGGATGCTAACTTCGAAATTCTAAGGCTTCTTGAATTATGTAGCAAAAGCCATTTCATCTTGGGATTACTGGATTTCATACCGAAATGACCGAAACATTACTGGAGAATAGTGGAAGGACCATAGATTGTCATAATTTATTGGCACTGGATTCCTAGCAATGCAATCACCGAAGTGTTATGAACTAATCTCACTTTGTTTCTCCTAACGAGCTCGTGATGCGTCATTGTTAAGACATACATATACTGGTCAAAATGGGATGTTGACTAATTTCCTAAACAATTTGCTCGATAGACAACTCGGAAGCAAGTGTTGCATCGCCCAAAAGATTCGGCAATTCTCGCTGAATAAAAGGAATACAGATTTAAGCATTTGCTTCCCTATGCTGCTATCTCCTCGAGTGGAAATTGTTCAGGTAGTGGTAGTTTCGACAAGACCTGTTTAGTTATGCGTATATACACAAATGTATCAAAATTATGTCGTGGTATGCTTCCGTCCGTCATGCTCAGGCAAACCAAAAGAACTACCTAAGTTTGCCAGTAGACTTTGTTTTGCAATTATTGTGCCCCTTACGCGAAGCGAAATTACATGAATTACTTACAACCGAAGCGACAGTGACCATGGAATTCTTTCTGGTTATTCATTCCGCAACTGTGCTATAGAAACACATTATTGCAGCTGATCACTTCGACCGAAAACGGAATAGAATGATAGAACCTACAGAAATGAGATTGGGTTAACTAAAATTATCTAGGACTCTGGACTTTTCTGTCAGAATAGTTGCAGACTATGAAACGATCGCTTTTGTCTTCACGGTCCATGATTACCAGGTTTTATGGTTATCCATTCAACCAAACAAAATATCACATTACTACATAGGTTTAACCAATTTCCCGAGTCTCATCACACGGAACTGAACGATCTTCCCTGTCTGTTCAATGTCTGTCATTGGCCCGGTGCTCACTCACCGAACTTCTAACTGGCCTGCCACGAACAAACCCAATGGTGCTCTGGGACTCTGTTGATCAGTCACCCACCGGTAGAACATATCCAGTTGCAGAAGTGTACAAAAAGCGATAAACATACGTAAATGTACATGTTAGTAGTAGGAGATTAAATGTTTTCATGAAATAATTCGCCATGTGATATCATCGCTCAAATGACTATTATGAAACCATGGAAGCAATGCACAGCTGTTTCATCCTTGTTAGGCCGGTGCCAGTGCAAATCAGTGACGGATAGGTGCAACGTCATGTGGTGAAGTTCAACAAGCCGTTCAAATCCTGCGGTAATTGACCCTAAACCCCAGGAAAAAAGGATGAGTCGGGTTGAAAATCTTGAAATCGTTGGCAACGAACGTTTTTAGAATTGTTTTTATTTTCAAGCAGTCAAAACATAACAGATTGACATCATCACCTGTGAATAGGTGCGTGCTAAATACTCTCTTTTTGGATATTCAGTAAAAATTAATTTTCGGGACGAATTTATTTCATGTTTCGTTCGATCACAGGGCTAGAGCATCCGTATTGAAAACTATTTCAGTTACTTCGTGTGTGTTTTGCCATTGAGACTTGATGACCATCGAAATTTGTTACGCTTAACTGTGCACGCAAAAGCGGGTGCTGCACAGATTACGGTCGCCCTAGCCGACAAGTACGGATTGATCGATATTTTGATCAGTTCAATTCCCTATATGTGCCCCTATGATTTTGTTTCGTATGGAACTTTGACGTTCAGTTGGGAACGTGTTTCTAGTGTAATTGTCATTAATAGTGCTTTGGAGCGAACAACCACAGATACGTTTTTACTCCAACTCTAATCTTGGTGCTGGATGCTCGTGAGTCTGCGAGCATTTGTACTGCCACCTGAACTGAGTTAATCGATTTCTGATATAAGAATCAGAAGTCTTCATATACAACAGTTTTATTTGAACAAGGTCATTTTTGTTGATCAAGGTTGAGGAAAATTGTTTATTAGCTCAGGCGGCCATTGTGCAATTTAGCATCTTTCCAAGTAGAGAAAAGTTTCGCGACCTTGGTCCACACATATGATCAATTATGGCGGAAATGATGATCGCTAGAACCTTCGTTAGATCAAAGAGTATGTGACATAAAAATGTAGGGCTCGTGGTAGATCGGTAAAGCTTCCACTATGCCCCCATGCTGCACAGTAGCCTTCGAATTTCGGGAGCGGCTCTTAAGAACTAACTTCTAGTTCTAACCAAATGAAAGACTGCTCTTTCCGTAAGTAATGAACAAACGCTTGATCAGGATTTGTAAATTCACTCTGCGACGACTAAACTCAATTTTAATTCTGCACCTAACAAAACCTGATTTCTCTTCTGTCACTATCATTCTCAGTAATGCCGTTCGCTTAAAGTCATTTAGGACTATATTAATCCTATTGAAAATGTTACTCCTTTATTTTTGTGGATACATCCTAAGTTAACGCCAAAGCGCTAACCTTGCTTCCAATGACAAAATTAGGTGATGACAGCCACTGTTTATTGGTCCTTTACGAAGATCGATCGTTTCTTGGATCGGAATCGCTTTTGGGGTTTGGTGAAGGTGCAATGTTGATATTTTCTAATAAGCCGGATAGAATGGCTCCACAGAGTTTTCACAATCTTTAACTGTAACTCGAACATCGTTAAAAACCTGCACGATCAATAATGATTTCAAAATCAAGCAATGCTTCCAAATGAGGAAGTGCGTGAATCCAATTAGTCACCCGGAGAGTTATATCTCTGTTAAGCTGAATGAATAAATCAGTGACAACAAAATTATTTTCATCCCTCTAATTTTGCGAAATTCGCCCAAATCCATTCGATTTTTTGCTGAACGGTGAAAATTGTCGAGTTAGCATTTTTTACTTACCAGTCCCTTTCGTAGCTTTCGTATCGATACTAGCCCCATCAACTGTATTCTAATTGTACGGTAACGCAAAATCCAAGTCGTAATTACTTTAAATAAACCGCTCCATTTGTTTCTCTGAATAAAGAACTGCACTATTTCAGTTATCCTTCTGTCTTTTTTTGTAAAGTACTGAACGGTAATGATCAAAACAAATCCCTTTCCGGTCCTCTTTTAGGAGTTACTTAAGGAAATTTCATGAGTCCATCCTGAGGCTTGCACGATTTTGACCTTGTGATCGGTAAAGCAGTACATGACCTGGTTTTGGAGCAATGCACCTGTTACGCAAACATATTCATTTCGTATATTTGAAGGATTCCGGCGGGCACTTTTCGCCAGGTGCATCTTAGCCTTCTCAAGGATCTTCTCCGTACGCCATTCCAGGCTAGGTATAGAAACTTTTCAGGCAGTTTGTATCAGCACAGATGACTTTCATCACTAGCTTGAGAGATGTTCTAACGAACAAAATGACCTTGTTATTCATAGGATTTTCATTGTTTTGCCTGTCTTTTGGGTCATAAAAGTTTCATTACCAATGGTGGTTACATCATCGGCGCTCGGGCGCTGTTGTACTTGCCTCATATCCTGCTGGGTGGGGAACAACGTAAAGGATGGAGCTTTTGCACAGCTTTTAGTTCCCTGTCCGGAGCTATCCACACAGCTGATTCACCCAGTGTCCTCTTATTGAAAAAAGCACCAGCACACACTCGAAAGAGTCAGACTTCACGAGCTAGCTGTTAGAAATCAAGCCAAATGGAGCCAAGAGGTAAGCAACAGTTCCCAGTTCAAGGTGGAAGCTAAGTACAAACATGTTAATACAGAGAAACATCAACAACTGCGTGCATATACTGACAATGTCATCTCGACTGGCAGTGGAACGTTTGCTATCTGAATGTAAGCTTAACAAACAAAACTCCATGACGATCCAATAAACCAAGCTATGACCAACACTGACATCCATATCCACTGGGAATTCCAATCTATAGATGCTTACGCATGAATAAAACAAATCTAAAGTTGCATTTGAACGCTCTGATTGCCAGCTTTCGCATTTAGGTTAACTGATTGTTGTTGATCCCACTGTACTCATGATTTATTTCTGCACGTCTGTCAGCTGAGTGATTTCAAGGGTTCCGAGCTTCCAAAAATTTCTTTGTGTACTTCATAACTGTTTGATCCAGAATTCCGAATTTATTTAGGGTAAATTTTTATCACACTCAATCATTGTGGTTGAATGTGAGTGAGAGGGAGTAGTGTTGTAACTTTTTCGTGCATTCGAATTGTCACTTATCACCCGGTTTAACCAATGTGGTTCTTTCATGCAGCTGATTTGATGCACAGGCATTTTTTCCGTCGTCCGTTTTCAATTGGCCTTTTGGTTTTTGCTAAAGGTCTTCCTATAGTCTGGGCCGATTGGTAAGCAGCTGTGTTTTGTCGGAGTTGAATCCATCTTTCGGTTAAGTTAGATGCGTTCTCGATGCGCGATATGAGAGATCATTCTACCCCAATGTGTTCATTGGTTCATTTTCCCCCCTCCCTCTATTCATTATACTCAGAGATCACCTTACAACGTTTTTTGGACGTCCCTTCAGCTGTGACATACCAAAAAACGACAGCTTTCTTCTTGAGTACTCTGTCCAAGTGTGTTGCCAGATTCAATAATATTTTGGCTAATTGTCCTCTGTAGTAATAATAATGATACAGATAATAGTTTTATTACCAATGAAGTTGCAGCTTGAATTACCCTCGGTGAGCAACTGCCATTACACAGCTGTCCACATAACTTAAAAATCAGGGGATTTTCTTATTGACATCCTTGCATACACGATTCCTTGCCAGTCTGTGACAAACCAAGCAGTACTAACAATATCAAAATAATCCAGCGACACAAGAAGCAACACACATTATTTTCACGTATCTTGTGCGAATTTTAAGAAAACAGGTACCCTGAAGATGGTATAATGTAGCTAATTGTCTAGGAGCACGGAAAGCAGTTTGTTGCCACCGACGGTATCGGAATAACTATCGCATCTATGCTGTTGTACTATGAGTTTATTAGCAAAAACTTCTTGGTTCATAGTAGCAAAAAATCTTAAAAGATATTAACAAGTTGCTCGTTTCCTGAACTTGAAAATTCTGACAGTTATAGTTCGAACTACAAGTGTTTTCAGAAATCAAGCTTATAAGTTACCAGGGTGAGTGTAGGGAGACGCATTGTTTTGGAAATTTGGGGCGGTTGCTAAGCGTCACTTTGTTATGTGGATTATTATTGTTAAATCCAGTAAGCGCTTTTGTCTTCAGCCCCAACGTGCGCAGTCGCCGCAGGCGGCGACAATAAGAATACGAACAATAAAATTCTTCATTGTTCAACTGGTGGTCAGGCAAAGAACAACAATAACCGTTCTGTATTTGTTTTGAGGCAAATCTTAGAGGAAATGGAAAATCAGGTTAGGCACTACAAATACAAAAATGGACTCCCTGGACTGGAATCGAGCCGACGACCTACCATTGGTTAGGTAGACATTGTGCAACTGAACGCCGAGGACAGGACTCTCGAAAACAATTTGCGTAAGCTTTCATCCAAAGTTGCATGAACTGCTATTCAAGTGGTCGGTTCTGAGTCGTTCGCCTAGCTTCGTCGGTCACTTACCAAGTGGAGCAAACAGTACAGTTGGATGGGAGCCAAAGAACTTTGGGAGTGGCTGTCAATTCAATTCTTTCTTGTGGTGGAACTAGGAGACAGATATTCTAAAAGATATCTTCTAGTACTCGGTTCACGGCTCATCTCTCCAGGCAGAATCATCTTTCGGTCAACTGTTCACACTGCACACATCTGGCAAAAAGAACTTGCCATTAGACCTATCACAACATGGCAACCGTTTTTCAAGAACCGAAATTTCAATATAGGTGCACAGTTAGGTGAAGTAATACTTTATTCGATGAAACAACAAAACAAACCCTAATCTTATATTTTAAAGGGAATGAAACAAACTAAACGATAATCTACCTGTTCCATAATCGGTTGTTTATTTGTTCTCCTTATCTCATTCGCACATGTACGATTCGGAACACGCGATGTTAGGTCTTTTTTCTACTGAGCGCGTGTTTTATCAAATCATTCGGACCGAATAATCCGCACGAACGGCAAGGCAAAATAAGGAAATAGGTGGGGTGCATGCTTGCCCCCAAAAAGTGAGAACTTTATATCTCCTTAGAAGTTCCAAATTTGGTTTCCTGACGCCACTGTTATCACTGAGTCGAGCATGACTTTTCTCCTGTTGAGAATGCAAAGATATCCGAAGACAACGTGATGCATGTTCCTTGTAGACTACTAACTAGAAGCTAGTGCCAACTGTTCATTCACGTGTGGACCGTAATTAATTGAAACAACAATAAAGTTTCACAGAGAATGCTTCCCCCTTACTAGTGTGCATAATCCCATGTAACAGTTTTCATTTCATTTGGCACAATGATAAGTTTTCATTAAAAAACCGTGCATCGGAACACCCGCTATCCTCCAGTAATGCTTAAATGTTTCGAGTTAGACTGTTGGATCCTATGTTCGCCTGCGTTTCTCATGACCCAGAAGACTGCCATCGTACCGTCGACGCTGCGTGAAGTAATAAAACTAAATTATCATTGTCTCTACTGGGATAAATATTGATGAAATACCATCTATCAAAACAACTAGTTGATATTTTGTTCAAAAGAAGCCAAAAGCGATTCGGTTGATTTCCACCGCACAACATTTTTTACACCTAACGGAAACAGTGCCGGAGTGGCCAGTCGCCTCTGGGATAGTTCTCAATAGAAAATCAATTGGCACTTTGACAAACATAAGATAGAGAAATGAAGTTGGTGAAAGTTTCCCCGGCGTCAATAATACTGTTTTGCGAAAAACGTGTGTATGCACCATAGATCCGTACAGGTCGACAACCTAGAGAGAATGGAGAAAATACGCAAGTATTTTGTTCTGACAGTAAAATGTACCGATATCTCCTACCTTTTTAGGTTTTATTTATTCTGCCTTTTAATTTTATTCATTGTCACATGCTCGAATATCTCGGAAGACGCGCTTGGTATTTTGGGACTAGCACATCTCTTTGTGTCACTTTACTATACAACCGTTACCTTAAAAGGAATACGCAAAACCTCCCTCCTCGCGGGTTTTCAAATATGGCGCATTGAAATGCCGATATTTATATAAAATGTTAAACTTATCACCTAATTCAAACATTAAACAACCAGAGCAAGCGGTATCTCTAAATATTTGGGCATTTGTGGTTCCACCATGCTTGATAAGCGGTTGTACTCCATATAGTATCGGTTGTGCACACCTGTGGACTTTGCGTAACTTACTCACAAGTCTGTTCATATTTTACCCACTGAATGCCTCCAATTTCAACGTTAGTTTACGCATCAAACGTAATAAGACGAATGGAAGATCTCCGTTTTCATCAGAGTGATCTCACGTGACTCACTTTAACAGTCGATAACAGTGAGATGGCATAACTTTGTATCAACAAATTTCTACTTAAACAGACCACCCAACCGCAGGCCTAATAGTTTTATCAGGAGCAATGAAAATGGGCTGTTATTGGTCAGTCTGTAATTGTTTATCAAGTAATATTTCGCACAGTGATGGTCATTCGTTTCATTGACTTGGAACAACAACTTTCCCTTATCAACAAATGCCTAGTGGATAAGAACAAACAGGCCGAATTACCGCTTTTTATACCCATTAACAACAAACGAGAAAATTCGAATTAAAACGACACAGAAAAAACAATTCTATCCAACCGACTAAAAAAGCTCTGACTTGGACAGAAGGTAATCACCAAGGACGCATCAAGGCTGAAAGTATCCAATTATTACCGCCTTTGATGCGTGCACTTCCCGTCCGATAAGATGGAAAAAACAGGAATAGGTGACCGAACAACCATGTATGAGTAAAATCTATTAAAAGTGCGTTCAAAAAACTAATACCGGAAGGTTTTAGATTCACTGGAAACGATTTCAAAATGCAATTTGATTTCCCTCCCATTTCGCATTCTAAATGGCAGTTTAAAATAAACCAACACGTATTGTTTGGAGCTCATAGGATGCACAGTTACGTTGCATGTGAAACGGTGAGCTGACCGGTGGTCTACGAGACGAAACCAATTTTGTCGTTCGGTTGTGGAGAAATTCTTTGTGTCGGAAAACTTTGCATACCCTCAACATGATCCGACGCATTTGTGCCGTTTTTTCGTCGATGTTTCAGCCTAAAGAGATAAAACTGCCTAATCTATTCGGTACTCACTCCAGCTATTGTCGACAAAATCTATGGCTGATGGTTGGTCTAATCAAATAGAATTGATAAAATTGATTCACATAGATCAATTAAAATATAGTATATAATGTCAAAGAAGTTCCCCTTTACTTAGGGGCAAATAATATTGACAAGTGGGAATGATTAGTAGTATTGCGGTTTTGTTCAACCAATGCTTAAGTTACGGCACATCAGAAATGGACAAATGTTGGCTTAATCCAACCAAAAATTATTATTCTTGGTGGACCTCAGATAGCTTCAAGCAGGGTTTGGAAGCATGCTCATCACTTCGTATCGTGGATGAAACAAATTCCACTTATATTTGGTTCGATAAAAGTATGATAATAGGCAGTTCCCACCGGTCAGCTTGTCAGTAAGGCTGTCTGGATGTTAAACCATCCTTCTCGCAACAGAATTCAATAGTTTCAGGTAGCCATTTGTTTTCTGCTAGATGCGAAAGGCCCGTCATCCCATATGTGCATGTATTCATTTGCGATGCAAGTACTTTCAATTTTCCAAAGAGGAGCAAATCGCCCGCTTTACACTGCAGTTCTATGCGGGGACTGAATCTTCCACTACTTTGAAGAACATTAGTAATGAGAAGTGTGCTGCTTCTGTTGTTCCTTAAGTTTCCGGATGAGTTTATTGTTCTGTGTCATCTGCTTTGACTGGAACTCAGTTTGTTACCTCTATTGAAAATGTCACCGGTTCCATGTTGTTTGAGAATCTGGTCTGTTGCATTTATGGCAACAGCCACAGGGATATGTTATATTCAATTATGGTGCAGAGTTTGCAGCTTTGGGCTTAAGCGCACGCGACTTTCTGGTTCGCTTGAATCATTTTTCCTCGGTCTTATCATTCAGAATGCGCAACAAATGTAACAGTTACCGTGAATCGAACTGTAAGCAGGTATTTTTAAATGACGGGAAATCCAAATGCCACAGATTAAATCTACTCGCGCGGTATGAATATAAATATCATCACCTCGATTCGGAATCGAGTCAGTGCCCGACATCGCATCAAGATAAACCTCATGTCTCGGGGGATCGCCGATGGTTAGAATTGGTCTACGCAATTTGTTTCTTTGATTTTTTAGCATAGGCTGGCATTTCAACGGTGACAACATTAGGAATTAGGGATGTCTGCTGTCCATGGTACAGCCCCGTGACAGTAAAACGTTTGCAGAATTAATTCAGTGCCAGTCACAGATCGATAGCAAACCAGATCTTTGTTCAGCAGTACTTGACCAAGGTAAGATGCTTCTTGGTAGTGATTCATTCTGAAAGTGGTATGCAAAGAATAACATGGTTCTCGGGTTGGAGTAAACTTCAGAGAGATCAAGGTGTAGTATAGGGGAGGGAGGATTTATGATGGAAAATTCCCTCAGGCAGTTATGTTTAAGACACGTGACTTTTATCAGATCAGCAAACGATATGGGAAAAGTACGCCTAACCGACTTGGCACAATTGTGTAACATTTTAAAGTTTTCTCTTGCAATCCAAGAAAGGTAACAGGAGAACAACAGAATAATATACACTGAGAAACAAAGGCAAAAGTATTATTAGTTGTAACACATGACTGGCTGACAGTTCCGATTGGAAAAGAGAAACACTGCAGCTTCGATACAATCGACGTTGTTCGAAGGCCTGTACGACTCGCAGTCTAACCGGCGACCTTCCTCCGTACATCTCAAAACAATTGAAGGTTAACCTAAACATCATTTAGGTCCTGTTCAGCTGTACTGTTTGCTCCAATTGGAAAGTGACTGACGAGACTAATTCAGTGGATAAAACCAAGTTAGTTGCTGCGTTGTTGGAATAGTGGTTTGCGCAACACCGGACGTTCACTCACGTAATTCTCATTTGAGAACCGTGTGCACGGGGCCCAAAGATAGAGCACCTGCCCGGCAAGCGAAAAACCTCCAGTTTGATTCCGGATGGTGGCTTCGACCCCTGGATGCATGGAGAGTAATTGGATTACCAACTCTACATAACATTTGACTTTTCATACCATCTAAAAAAATGAACAAAACATTTCCTTGAATAGTATTGAGGTGTAGGCTTATTGTTATCTAAAAATCTCAGTCTACAGTGGCAAAGGAAGTCACAGATAAATGTACCGCAACTAATCTAGGTGTACGCGCATATCCTCCTATTTCAAGCGCTTAATCATTGAGTCAACACAAAAACTGTTACCATCTTATGGGTTCCTTTAAGGGGACACGAAATTTTGACATTGCTCTTTTATATTGGGTTGGAACTCTACCATTTCTTCTCAGTCCCAGCCCCATTATCAGGATGGATTTGTTATCTGGTTTCTGACAGATATCTGCAAACGTTAGGATTATGACCTGTAGCAGGGGAATCTGTCATTCGGTGCTTATGCTTCCCAATCAAAAGCATGCTAAAGGGGTTAGGATCACTGAGATATTGTTGCATGCGTGTAAACAAAAATGTGTACATTCAAACGATTTTGATTAGCCAGTGCAAGTTAATAGCTTAAATATCCAATCATTTGACTAAAATAAAGAGCTGTTGATATAACCTAGACGGAAGATAAAAGAGGTGGGGCCTCACAAATATTGGCCATAAGCCGCTGGTGCGACTCCTAAATGTGCCTCTGTGCCGTCTCTATGACAGGTATAAAATGTAAATCGAATAACAATCAAACTAAGAGCACTGATGGGAAGGAAACATTTTTATGGGCGATGATAAGTGTTTCGGGTTTCAGATGAAGCAACAGCTGTGTTAATTCATCAAAAATGCAAAACACCAAACATGACAAAACGTATTTCCTAAATTAAATGAAACATCAAACAATGGATGATTGCAAGAACCAACACGAATGATGGTCGTACACAACTCCAGTAGAATCATGAACGTCAAACACTTTTTGCCAGCATGAAACCACGTGCGCAATGATGGAGATTTCTCACAGATAATCCCTGATACATTTGCATAAAAAAGCAATTAATTTAATGGGTGCCAATTAGAAAATTGTTCTGATATCCTACGGAAAGTGGTATTTCCCTTTGATATTGCTTGCGAATTTGGATCATTAGGATCAATAATTGTAAATCCACTGGATCTCTTGATTCGAAAAAGTAAATACTTAAGCCTTTCATTTCAAGCACAGCTCTACTTTGGGCCTTTATTGCATATGGATTTAAGTCATTCAGCGGCCAATATCGATGTCCTATTTGTCACTAGGAAGGAAGGACTGTACAACCGTTTACGTTCGTTTTACCGGATAATTAGCTCTGTATATCCACTGCACCTGAAATGGGACGCGAATCTGGGACGACGGGTCGTGAAAGCTTAGCCATTACGACAACGGACCTGGATCCTAACGGTCTGTCGAGCACCGACACTACATGATGCAGCTCCTCTGATGGGGCACTTTATTTTGCAGGCCACAGATCTTTGGTCGACACATACCTGATGGACGGCTTCCCTGTAGGATGCGAACGCATTACAAATAACCATGCATAACTAGGTCACAGACGACGACTACTAACAAGGATGAGACAAGTGTACTATGCTTCTATGGAGTGGTCACTCTTGCTAGATGATTAATTTGCAAACCACGTGAGGGACAAAGTAGATACTGAAAACACTAAATTGCTTCAACTGGGATTCAAAACCTGTACTGAATATAAGTTTGCCGAGGCTCTGGCGATAGGTACCCACTCCACATGCATCAATCGGAACGACGGGGCAGAGGTTTCAGGGAAGTGGACAGCCCTAACATGATTGCGAAACAAACTTCCCAAAGGTTACTATGCTGGGTGACCTCACCACTACGATGGCGCATAACGTGAAGGGCAACTAATCTCGCACCCGCCACATAGTCCAAAGTACACACACGCACAGGTACACATATTCACACACATACAACTGAACATCCATTAGTGCGTGAACGTTCCCTCAGTCATCTGATTGTGAGACTTGCCTCAAAAAAAAAACGACTCACGGTGGTCCAAACGCTGATGAATTACATATACCAACATTGCTGTGTTATTAACATTATATGATTTACAATAAATCACTGAGGGTCATTCAATAAATTTCAGTAGTTGTACCGTAGCGAATGTTAGTATCCAACGTTCACCTACAAATGCGTTATTGTGCATGCGGTTCAGCATGCGACGTTTGTACCTGTAGTAGCTTACTCATCACAATCGCGCTTTAGTGTCCCAGGCAGAGTTGCGATCAAAATAAAAGTAAGAATGTCCTAGTACAACAGATTGATTTCTTATCACCAGTTCGAATTTGAAGTGTCCCACTCGACTGGGAGACTAGAAAAACCTCACCAGTTTTAATGATACAGTTTGAAGAAGCCCTGCAAATAACTCAAAAGAGCGGAATATTAGTTTACGGTGCAAGAAATTTTCGAATAAAACTGCTGACTATTCGAAGTCGAAAATTTAGCCTTCGCATTAGACCTAAATAAGTATTTCAAAACAAAAATAAAAAACAAT
Organism: Fasciolopsis buskii; assembly: GCA_008360955.1. Lineage (NCBI taxonomy): Eukaryota > Metazoa > Platyhelminthes > Trematoda > Plagiorchiida > Fasciolidae > Fasciolopsis > Fasciolopsis buskii. Next base: position 88,662 of record LUCM01004242.1, on the reverse strand, counting down.
AGGATAGAAAACCGTGCCAATTTTCACGTTAAACATCAAACAATTAGTTTACCACGGGCATTTTAATGAAGGAAAGAGCTGGTAAAGTCTTGTAGTAAAAAGTCTGGCGTCACCAAAACAATAACAAAGCTGGTAGCATGAAACATTTTCCGATATCCAAACAGTGAAATGATTTTGTCCAACATTTGGGGGGACCGGATTATAGTTTCTGCTAAACCCCTTTTGGGCGCGTTCAAATGAAACAAACTTCCGCGTCATGTTTACCACAATGCTTAAAGAATGCAAAACAAAAGTGAAACAATTGATATCCCGTTTGCTGTAGCTTCATGACTGCAACCTTAACGAAACTAAAGTTCACGCTTCTGCCCAGTGGTTTTTGGAGCGAGAATTTGTGGACTGCGGAGCTCTTGCTGAATGCCGTTGACTCAAAGGAATTCTTCGAGGGCTTTCTCGATTGGGCAGCAGCTACCTTTCACGTGGATGTAAATAAAACTTGTCTCCACAGTTTGACTCTTGCATGACGCTGTAAGGATTCGGTGTGATTGTCAATACTGATCATAGTGTCGCCCTGGCTGACATTCCTTTTGATTGCTTTTACACAATCCATTTAAAATCCCTCAAATAATATGTGACCCAGTGATTCCATACTACCCTCCTAGGAGTTCGCTATATGGGTATACCCAAATGCACTTTCACGGAAGACCGTCTACAGCTAAGGGAGCAAATTTCATGGATTTTGAGCACGTTCGTAAACTTATCTGTTCGCCCTAGAATCCGCACTGTTGACAAATGTGAAAGCCGTCTGGCGTCCAATCGGGATGAGACATTCGGGAAAGTCAAGCCAAGAACATGTCATGTACAAAATTCCTGGGATTTAAACTCGATATTTAGCATAGTTCAAAAGTATATGCGAATTTCGGCAATGTATAGGGAGTAGTTGACTGCGCAGCGATGATGGCAGGGCTCAGTCAAGAAGACGCATTCTGAAGGATGTATTTGAAACATCAAGAACAAGCAGCCTAGATCATCACCAGTTGACATGAATCAGCAGAAAGTTACAAAGTCCTCATATTTTATTCGAGAAGCCCATGAACTGCTAGGAGGTAACTTAAACTAGTGGAGGGATGAAAGTGGAAAATTGGTGGCGATTTTACACCAACACTCGTGTTTCACCTGTAACCATCGAGGTATTTATTAAGCCACACTGATGAATGATTAATACCTAGAGGTTGAACCATTTGAAGTAAAATGAATTTGGGATGAAATCAACAGCGATCGATTAATCACGGAAGAATCATCTAGCAGAACTTGCGGTTGTGTATTTTACCTGTAGATACGATCATAATATGACTTCGAATCAATGTTGCTTCTGCGAGTTCGTAAGTGAATTGCAAGTGATTCGAGGGGGAAAAGCATACGCGAAGCGCCAGCGAGTATGAAACGATAAGTGAATTCCAAAAAGATCTAGTTAAGAAGCATGCAATGGAATCCTCTAGAGAAATTGGTGGATATTGGCTCCTCGGAAATTACAGGCAATCATGAGTGCTTTCTAGCAAGCCCAAATGGAACACTAGTGCGGGGTGTTTGCCATCAGAGAACCTGTGAATTCAGACCAAACACGAACATCACAATTACGGATACAGTCTATGCTGCAACCTAAATAGTTTTAAGCAATTTAAAAACTTCACTATCTCCAAGACCGACATTGGTACACTGATTGAAACGGTGTGGTAAAGTGGCAAATGTACCAGACTTATCGAATACAGCACTGAAAACATAGGTATCGGATAAATATGGATGACTCTTTTCCCTCCGGTCGCGAAGCATCCGAATCTTTTTCGTTTGGAGTCTCTGCATCCTAGGCGGTTAGGAGTTGCCCAGCGAAGGCAGAGTCAACGTACCTAGTCTCGATTTTGCTCATGTTTTAGCGTCTCTGTCCTTATATGCCAGTTGTTTCGGTCGGCCCAGTCGTCTCAGTCGGGGGATGGCATCCACCCATTATGCATAAAACCCTCTTCAAGAGAGCAAATGGAGTCAAAACATTTTTGTCCTATTGGCTCGCGAGTGATATATGCTTAAGTGAATGGTAAATAGGAGTTAACCATGTCTGAAACAAGAGCCGTTTGTAGAGGATACTTTAAGTGCAGGGAATTTTATGCGCTTAGATGTATCGCAAATAATGTGAACAAGACGATAATAAATGGTTGCTCCTGTACGGGTGACACACTGATCTTTGGCAGAGATAGCTACGGGGAAGTTAACCCGAAACTACTGGACTGATTAGTTTGGATCTCGAAGATGTTTGCAGTTTCTAAAGTCGGTGAAAAGCACAAACTCCTCTGGTCAAATACATTTAACTGAGATGAAGGACCTCGTTTGAAACATCCTATTATCTGATGAAATCTGTCGTCAACAAAAAGTAATGAAAGAAACGAAGCGAATAGAGAACGGATCGACTTCTGTTCGAGGAGCAGACGAGATAAATAATATTGGCAATAATAATGCTTCCAAAACAGAACTGTGGAATCACCATAAACAGTTAAGTTGCCGTTCCTGATAAGGCCAAGTTTGACTTGGCCTTATTGGTGTAATAACTCTCTAACCATTGATGTTTTGTATTACTTGCTATCATATAGAAAGCGAACTAACCTACGACTGCCCACGATCGAGTCATTTGTGTCATTATGCAGTGAATGTTGTTGCATGCGCATGATGTGTTTTGTGGTAACAGTGTGAACCAAGTGTGTCCGACATGCTAGTCATTTTCCTAAATTAATAACGCATTTTAATGTTGGAATTAACGAGTTGCAAAGACTGTCAGAATAAATTTCTTCAATTAACAGCAACAAACGGACGTGATGCAATCTCAGACTGTTTCTCAAAAGGTAGCAAAAAATAAGACAATCAATTGCAGCCTAGTCACGCAAGATCCGCATGATTCCCGAGACATTTTGTAGTGACCAAGCTGAATGAGTGTTCGTTACAGTTGTCTAGAAACATCATACTGTATAGCTGTGATACCGTACGTCAAAGCAGCAGTGCGAATGATTATAATCAACCACTATTTGACCTACAAAGTGGCAAATGGTAACTGGCACCTAGGCTGCAACGCACAAAACTGATCTGGAAGATAAAGCAACCGCTTGCAACTTAGAAAGCATGATGGAAATTAGGTTGCGGACATACCTTTCGGGATTCGCCCGGGACTAAGACTGGGATATTGCCGAACCAAGAACGGAGAGAAATTTCTTCGGCTTTTAATTTAAGGTTTTGTGTCAAACTGCTTTAGCAAAATTCTCGAGCCGAACCTGATGTATTTTGTGCAGCTATTCAGTTGCAATCTTATAACTGATAACTATACGGAAAATCCCAGAAGGCATGTCCGCCACCTATACACTAACGTATTTTATAAGTTGCTCGTGTTGACTTTGTCCCTCGATCGAAGTTTTGTAAATCACGACCTAATTACCATTTAATTGAGATCGAACCCAATTAATGTGAGTAATTGTTTTCTAGTCCGAGGGATTTCCGAATTGGGTGGAAAATGTGACGATGAGCTGTCGTGTGTTATAGGGAAACATGTACACGTCAAAGTGCCTGATTAGTGGAAATAATAATGAGCAGACTATTTGATCAGCACAAGTAACCCTTTTTGATGCTGTTCTATATCAAAAACCGCCGGAGATGAAACGTTTCACGAGTGCGGTGACATTAAAAGAATTAGAATGACAACGGTGGTGGATGACAACGGTTTAACCATATGTCTGGCTGACTGCAAGAAGCGCGAGGGTCTATGGGGTCCTTTGCGAGCGGAAACCAGCCGTGACAAAGTTGGTCAATAATATGCTTGAACTGCAGCTTTGTGTTTAGTCATTCTGATCTTTTACGATTTGCATGCACATCCATCCTGGTCTCGTCACCTACCGCCTAAAATGTTGCTGGCCTCTCGCGATGGCCTACTCCGTGTGAAGTTTCTAACTTCTTGGCCACTAACTCTTGTATTGAGCACTCACAACGTCAAGTAATCCTTATTATTGGGCTTTTCTAAATACATTTTGTGGAAATAACGTTCGACAGAGGTAGCAAGGTCCACCACAGGCACCGTTACCATCCACAAACCAAATCATATTTCTGTAGTTTTCAAGTCACAAGTACGAATCATATACATCGCAGTTAACGAAATGCGAATCTCCCTCCCCAAGGATTGTAAACATTAATTTTTCGGATTCTGTCGCGGTCAACACGGTCCGGTCACATTTTGCTTGATTCGCAATAAGATTCCGTGACATTAGCAGTATAGGTGATATTAAATAGACGGCAATTTTTCCTACTCCTAATTTAGATTAGTCATATAGAACGAGCTGGTGAAAAACAATTGGCCGATCCAATGCGAGGATCCATTTCTAAAATGTCCTAAGGTGAAAAGCTCGTAGAAAATACAAATGACTTTTATTTGTGCGGTCAATTCGAGAAAAATAATCACAACTTTATGCAAAACAGACTGGCCAAGGGGTTAAACTATTTATCCGGAAACGTGTGAATAGGAATTGAGAAAACGAATTATACGGAATAAGTTTCTTGAGCTGGGATACTTGGAATGACAGCTACCTACTCATTGGTTATGTGTACAATGTACTAACAGTTCGTCTATCATTAGTGGTCTCACTGATAAATGACAGACATATTTCATGCGTTGTGTAGTCTCTATCCTCGGGAGTTTCGCAGTGAACGTACAACCTAAAGGGCAACGTCCTAACAGGAGCAGCTAATGAACGCTCGGTTGAACTCTCCTCCTTCCCCCACCTCGAAAGCAAACAAATATGGCGACATCATTTTACATGTTCGGATGTGCACCAAATATCGACTGCATGTTGTATATTTTCTTCAAATGACAACGAAAATACAAACAAGGATCCGATATCATGCTTCTTTTTGGCACGTTGGATTGTCTAGCTTTCTTGTTCTGTCGGTTTCATTACTCGAAAATGTGGCCCGCTGGAATTTGGAAGAAAATAAGAAAGAGAGATTGTTGAAAATAGGTGGTGAAAAGCCCAACTGTACGACAGAAAGTTTTTTGACCAAAATTAATTGGATTAGGCTAACACAGAAGATGACAACCACCATGGGACTGTTGCTGTTTCTGGTGAAATAGCAGGTGTGAATGATGTCAACTGTGATTGTTTTTTTGATGACAATGACAATATAATTTTTGATAATAGTGATAATAATAATCGCAATCATATTCACAATGGAAGTAAATCGACAACTCTAAAGATTGTTCTTCTCTTTTAGGTAATATCTTATTTAGGCTAAGACAATCGGATACTAATGGCTGAAGTTCAGTTGATCAACTTTTAAGACAACTGACGATTTGTCGTGATTAAAGCAATCTAAAAATAGAGTAATTGCAGTCTGTAGCTTTACTGTTGCCGGTAGATTGACGAAATTCCCAAACGGTACAGTGTACAACAGCTTGAACCGGAGAAACAAGGATGAAATGTTTTTGAAATTTGGTGAAAATGTACATAAGGAGATACTGTAAACAAGTGAAAAATAAATATCCGTGTTTGCGAATATCATGCAAAGATGGATGAGTATAAGAATGACAAATATTACCAAGCATAAAAGTCAGTCGTACTTAACGAAATAACCAATAAAAATCGCACAAAATCATTGAGTCTGTCAAAGACTTCTGATAACGAAGACACAGAGTTAAAACAGGTGCTATCTGTTATCAATTAAACGGAACTTTTTATTCAAATAAATATATGTCGAACTTCCTCCTTTTTGCTCGCATATTCCCTGTTTCTGCTTAAACCAGTGTGAATGCGTGAGTCAGATTTGAGAACCATAAAGTGCAATATTTTAATAAATTACTGGAATGCATGCCCCAAACTCTTTCGCCACCACCTGTTGAAACACAAAACCGTCGACTTTGAACTTTAGACTTTGTTAGAGCGGAGACCCTGTCGCAGTTGGATGATGTTCAAGCTATTCTAACGAGATGAATGTTCCTTGATTTGAGCCACACTTGCTAGCTCATTAGTGATATTCGCACTGAAAGCAGTAGCTTAGACGCAAGACAATGTCACATCGTGCAACAACTTAACTGTAGTCACTCAATGAAGTTATTGCCAGTCACAGACCGAACTTATCCTGGCACTCCAATTTCAGTAAAAGCGTTTTCCGATAATTGCAGCTCAGCTTTGATCTGCTCGCGAATGTTCCATTACTGCTGACTATTTAAATCCACGTTAAGGGCTGGAAGACACGACTGAAACTTGTCTTTATTTATCATCGCTATTTGATGGGGAATAAAAATGTCCTCGGTTATCTCAACTGTCGCTATCAACCATTAGCAGGTGTACTACTTAATGAGGGTCATCGCCAGCTCATAGTTGCTGCCGAGACTGACAATAAGTCAGCAAAGTGGCTATTAATTTGAAACAATTGGTTGCAGTCAGTGACAATAGAGTTTTGACATTCCCAACCAACTTACAGCAGCATACGTCTTGCATTATCTTTCAGGTGTTTGATACGCTGTAATTCCATAATCCATTGTTGCGTGTACACTCGTTTTGATGGTACGTCTGCCAGTTTTGCCTCGTATGGACTGTGTTGAAAATGACAAGGCAGGATTAGGGGAACCTTTAGTTAGAAGTCGTAATTTGGCACCAAAATCAACAGAAAATCAATCAATCCAGATTTCAAAGGAAGAAAAAACAATTTGTTTTAATCGACTAACAATGCAGTTTCAGTCACAGACTACCGGTCTAATTCTTGAAACTCAGACGTATAAGACAAATGAAAAGGAAAGTGATGGTGATCCAAAGTCCCAATATAAATGTTTTACTGTTTCCAATCTGGTTAAATCTCTCAGACTTTTGACTGGAACATTCCAATTGCATTGAAAATATAGGTATGACTTTGCATGAAACTAAATGTATTCTGCTTAGTTCATTGTAATGAGCTGTCAACTGGTTACAATGTTCGAGTCCATAATTCACGGGTTTCAGTATTTCTATCAAAACATAGTTTCCTCCTATAGTCGACCAATTGCTGTACCAACACCTCTGCCAAAAAATTATATTTTTGACTAATGCACATTCCTGTAATTTCGATTAGATTAACTGCCAACTTGGTGCGGGTCAGATTCCGTCTTGGTAGTTGTTTTCACCAGCTAAATTTTCTTTGTCCGTCTGCCCAGGACAACAGATTGCTGTTAGAAATCTTGTTTCTGTTACAATGAACGGCCCAGTGTGCAGCCCCATTTTCAGCAAGAAATACCAGGTCTAGGAAGAATCATCATTCTGTAAGTAAGGAGGTTTGTCTTTGATATATCAGAAAAAACTGTATTTTTGAAGAGGAAAATGTAAACAATTGAAGCTGTTTGCTCTGCGAATAACTGAAGGGTAATAGTCTAACCTGAGATTGCAGATGAAAAAATCCTGCTGGCAATATGCACGTTACAAACGGGTCAGTTATTCCGACATTCGGGCCACTTCTGCCGTCCCGAACAAATAAAAATCTTTTCACTGGTAAACCATAAACCATGGCCCTATTTTAAGAGAATCTCCTTTGCGTTCTTGTTGTGTAGACTGTGTGCTACCAAAAATGATGTTTTTGAGGTCATAGAACGGATATTCTCAGGAACCACCAAAATCCGGTTTCCAGTGCGCTATTTCTTCTATGATGAGGGCTCCGGTGATCACATCCAAATGAAATCTTTCTTCCGAAGGAATTGTGCTGAAATATTTTTGGTTGAGTAGAATTGAAGTACACTTGAAAGAAACCTAATATTTTTACCGAAGATAAGTGGGGTGACAATCAGACGAGCGAGTGAATGGAAGTGTGATCAGCATTTACGAAGAATCAGCAGGTGTTCGCTTTCCGTTGCTATTTGACTTAATAATGAAAAGTTACAGTGATGCAGCTTTAAAAATAATATTTTTGATAGACGAACTGTGTAATGAATACAACAAAAGTTGAATACTTACGTTGGTTTTGACAACAATGCCTGCTTACTTAAATGAAAATAGAAAATAAAATGCACCTATACACGAATGAACGCCTTCTTTGTGACTTTGATAGTGTCATGTGGATTCGAGGTAATACGTTAGGATTTTCTGGAATCGTTCATGCCTATCAGTAGATGCTTTATTTTTGAAACCTTAAAGTAGACCAATATGGCAAAGTGCTTCGGGCAGTCATTCTTTTCTGTCTTACTGATAATGGTATTGTAAACATTGTTTTCATGGGGCTTGTTTAATACAATTTATAAAAGTAAACTACACAAGTTGAGGGAACCCACCGGTGAACTGGTTCCTCTAAAAACAGATATGAGCAAATCTAATTTTGGACCATATCATTTGCAATGTTACTTACTCCTCATAGATATCATCGATTTGCAGACTCTGAGCACACATTGTCAGAACCAAGACGAATAAGAAAATCATTACTGGTCGACCCAAAGGTAGCATTGTACAAAATTGCAGGATAAAACGTCAACAGTAGGTTTCCGGTGCACGTTTCGGTTAAACCTGCTTATTTATAAGCCGACGAGGTTGCACACCGACAGCCACATTTGCCCTACTTTGGAATAGATCTGCCAACCAGGGACCAAATAACCCAAAGTGAACATGCGCATTGGTTAGGCGGTACATGAGCCAATCAGAGGCGAAGTTATTTTGATATGGAAGCAAGCAATCATAATTTTAGTTGTGCACAGTTCCAGAAAGTTAGTTGGCAAACGTTCCGTCAAAAGAGATGAAGGAGGTTTTCTCTTGTTCCTTTCAGTAGAGACCGGAACTAAGCCAACAGGTGGATTAAATGACCACTTTTGGTTTTGTTTAAACTTCACTGAACTGAGAAATGATTGCATTGAGAACTGTCTGTTGACTACATATGATATAATAATTCAAATCTAATGCATAAAATCTCAATTGTTATATGCATAAACTAAGTTTTTGGATATCCGTTTATCTCGAACATCTTGAATATAGTTTTGTTTTTGCTTTTTATTCCTGCTGTGAATAAGGTTCGGATGCATGAACGTTTGTGATTGTTTGGGTGGTTGCTATAAAAGTTTACCATTTGATCCGTATGGGTTTGCTTGAAAAACACTTTTGTCTTCAGTGAACCGTTGGTGTTCCTTTTACCCTTAACATTCACGAATGCCATCTCACCGTTTTACTCCAGTTGGAGGGCGGTGTTGATATCCTTAAATATGCTCTTGATTATTTTGTATGTTTTTCAATATTCAGGGGCTCAATAATGCCGAAGGTACCACCAACATATCTGACTTAGAGTTTTGACTAGATCCTTCGCAGTGGAATGTTTTCTCGGGGCTTGTATTACTGCTTCAGCAAGAAATCCTGGTATGGATAAGCTCATCAGTATTCCTTTAATTTCTTCAGACAAGCCACCGTTAAATTTGAAGCACCTGTATAGGCACATTTCCAGTAGTTCATAAGTTGTTCATGTTTCTACTGATGTGTCCGTGTAATGTTTTTGCAGGTATTTTCTGGTCACTTTATTTGCTTGATCCAGGTCATTTGAAGCAAACGGCTCGGTTACATCAACTGAGACCTTAGCTTCGTCTTTTTCAGAAGTGACGTCTTTTAGCTTATCGAAGAACTGTTGAACGTTGGTCACGGAGTGGTGTGATCCACTTGCCATTGGTTTCAGATGTCACCACAGATTTTTTATCTAACCTGTAATTTGGAGTTTCAGGAAGGGAGACGATAGATCTTAGTGTATTGCCTTATATGTAAACCTTTGGCAGTTCGCAGAACTGCAGCGTTTGAGACCACAGATCTCCTACAGTTTTCTGATTGGGTTGGTATCGAGTAGACGGTAGGTTGTTATGTCGTTTAGTAGTTGTTTCGCATTCTCCATGTGTTTGTATTGACCAGGACGAGCATACTTCATCCTTTGTCGGTCGGTAAGTTGATTATGTTCTTGTCCTTCTATGAGTGCGTAGCGCTTCGTGCCTCATTTCCGAGAGAGCGTTGAATGGCCATACACGGAGTATGCCCTCTAGGGATCCCGTTGACCTGATTGCTTGTTTCAATGCAGCAAGTGCTCTTTTGCTTAAACACCTCTCAGGCTGAAGTTGAGCTCCTTTATGAGTGCATTATGCTCTTCGATTGATAGTGGCCGAGATGACAGATTACTCACTTGTTTTTTTCTATTTCTTCTGGATGTTTTGAAATTTCATCTAGTTCCCTATATAACGCTAACCTTTTCCTCTCCTGGCGATTCCTCACAAGTAACTCAGAGCCGGCTTAAATTTTTGTAATGGTTTCAATATCAACTATTAGTCTTTGCGATCCAGATACTGTGATTCTATGATTCATTTCCGAAGCCGAATCACATAATATTGACATACTCGAAATAACAAGAACGCCACGCCACTAAACGGATCAAACTTCTCAATCCGAATGTCAGTCTACTAAAGTCAAAGGTCAAACCGACGGAGAATAAGTGAAAAACAGACTCAGTTTCCAGGTGAAAATAGTCGAGGAACGTCAAGGTCAAATCCAGTGGCAACCCTATAAATAAAGATGAAATTCAACAACTGCGCACTTGTACTGACGACGTCATCTCGACTGGTGGTGAAACGTTTGCGACCTAAACGTCAATCTCACCTATCAGAACCCCAAGATAACTAACAACCTGAGCTGCAACCAACACAAATTTCCAAATCCATTGAAAATCCCACTCTGTTCTCAGTGCTACTCAGAACTAAATGATGGTGAATTTCCGCAACGGCTATTCCCTGAATTTTATTTGCTCCATTTGTGAAAATCGCCCATTTCCGAGTGGTTCGTAACCGGATGCGAAGGAATTTGTAAAACGTCTCTGCTTCATGCCTGCTGCGAGTAGCGCATTTCGGACTAACAGCAGTAGATGAAGAATTGCTCAATCAGCCACACCGTCCAGTGCAAACTCCCCTCTCTCACATACACATGCCATATAAATCACATTTCCTACCGCGGAACACTTTTCACAGGGTTAATCCCACACGTCCCATTTCCTAAGCAGTAGAACCAAGGACGTACAAACAATTGGCTGACTGCGATGTCTGTCAACAGGTTTATTTTTTTCCGATTTTGTAATGATTACTCACGAACTCATGATTTCCTTGTTATAGGTTTCCTACCAACGATAAAAGACAACACATGAAACCGTCACTTTGAAGCGGTTATTTGTACCCGCCTTTCGGTGAAAAGAAACAGCCCAGACAAAAGTCCGATATACGTGCTGATTTGTGAGCAATGTCCCTTTGCCTGTTTGTGCTAATCAGCTTTGGCAAAGTCACCAAAATGTATCAGGTTAAGCAAAAACTGCACAAAACGAATTGTCACGGTATAAACTCAGACCATCTAACAACGATGAAGGGAAAGAAGAGAAGACTTGTCCAGCAGGTTGCATTCATTAAGAATTTTTGCTTACATCACGCCAACAGTTGGCTTTGAAAATAAGCTTCCAGTGCCATAAATATAGATATCAACCTGCCTTACTACATACGAAGATACAGTAATTGCGGATATCAGTCAAAACGGACAGGCACGCAAAACGGTTTACACGGACCAAACCTTCAGCTGAATCTACCGTATTTGCCTTCAGTACATCGCTCATAGTAAGCGGTACATGAATGGGCAAATTCAGAATGATATGGGGGAATATAGCGTTTGCAATGAATAAAGGGAAGGTGTCATATTGTTTTCCTAACCCCAAGCAATGAAGTTATGCTCACGATGATAGTTTCCATGCTTATGTTGGCTGTTTAGCAGCCAATCCGAAGCGAAATAAATGATAAACATCTCCACAGTTCCTTTCTTATGCCGACATCGGACTATCTCGCTTCGTGAGCTCGCGGATTTCTGCGAACAATGCAATGCATCTTGACAGATACTGCTTTATTCAAAAAAATCTACTGTTCAGAGTGGTGCTCGTGGCGATGACGATGGTTAGTCATCATATGTAATGCAAAATGAGGAACCGGTTTAGGCATTCTTCTTAACCTGTAACGTTTATAAGCTAAGAGAGCAGTCTTCTCGTTTTGCTGTTTGCTTACTGGATGGACAAGTGTGACATAGATGGTAATTTGTTGAGAGTTTGTATCATTTTAGTCAACCGAAAGGATTTTTGTTCGTCTCCAAAATCCAGTCGGCATTACCGAGACGATTTTCCTCGTACTTCAATAGAAACTGCAATATCTGAAACGATCACAAAATCTGACGCTCATAAAATCCTACTGAATGAAAGAAAACAAAACATTTCTCCAGAGATATAACGAATTGAATACCTAATGTATTTCCAAAACAATCATTCAAAATTTTGAGCACATTAGGGTGAATAAACGGACGTCAGAATTAATACCAGTGAATTAATCGCCGTAACAGTTTGGAAAACAACGGCTTGCTCCAAATTGCCTAGAAAGCGCATCTGTTTCGTGCGTTCACCAACCCCACAAGTAAATGAAATTATCGGCTAGCCATTTTGGGTAAGTTGCCAAGGTAGGTGTGAAAAGTACTGGATATCTCGGACGTAACGGCTCTTTCTGAACCTAGGCTATAGGAATCCTACTTTTACAATATAGCTTTCCAGTTTCAACTGCTTCCCAAACCAATCCTAAACATTGTCCTACACACTAGCTCCATACAAGAATGCCGGATGGCCCAACCACAGGCTCACCAGCACATTGTCGCTCGTTTGATCTTCACCCCGATGACCGCACGCGTTCGTCTGTGTGTCACAAATCAGAAAACCGAATACAGGCGCGTCAAGATAATCGAATTAGTTTGAAACTGGAGCACAACGGAAACCCCTAATCTCCAACCCAAATGTAAACTTGCACAAATACAGACATTTTGCTTGCAGCACACGGGCTCTACAAGCCCCAGCTCAGTCACTGTTGTGTTATCATGTTCAAACTCAACGATGACCAGGTGAATCTGAAAAAACCTGAGTGATTTAAGATTTCGTCGGGCCTCAAGCAAGACAACGTCAATTTTCACTTGATCAGGCAAGTGAGCTGCGGCCATTAAGGCCATTCACTAGTCCATGAATAGAGGGTCTCGGCAAAATCAGGATGTAAACGGATGAGTTACGATGAGTTGAGCCCGTACAAAATTCAGATGATGACAACACCAAGGCAATGGGATGCAAACAACATCCGGCGCTTTGATTTCCAGGCCATAGTTGTTATGGGCCTGACGTTGAGTGACAAAATTGAATTTGTCTTGCTAAACGCTTCCGGTTGCAGTTTTTCAGCTACAGGCGACAAGTTTAAATGGTTATATCTTTAAAAAGGAGACCTACACTGTCCGCTGTGGGGTGATCAAGGATCAAACTCTTGAGTATGGGTTCCGTTTACCGTATGAATCGTTCAGTACTCCGCAGGCCAGTAATAACTGAAATAAGTCGCCTTACGGAACCTTGGTGAACCAGAACTTTAGGATCTCTACTCGGGAGTTGGAACAGTAACATTTTAAAGGCACTTCCCTTGCAAAACCTATTTTACATAGCCTGAACTTTCGTCCTTTTAAGCTTGAGCATGGTAGTGCGTTGCAAGGCGAAGATGGAGAAGTAGTTATCTCATTGGGATCGGTTTGTTGAGTCATTCAAAACGCAGTCCGCCTTGTGTGAAGATTTTATATTTTCATACAAAGTTGCACTTGATGTTCGTGATGGAGTAAATCACAAGAATTAAGTCTATCGGTCACGAAACATCCCGATAACTGCAATTTATAGGCCTGACTGTTTCAACCTGAAGAGGATCGTACGGTTTCGCGTGTCTTCCCTATTTACTGTTAAAACCACAAGATAATGGTATTTATAATGAAAATTTTCCCTATTGAAATTTTTGTTATCCATTACTAGCAAAAACTATTCAACCGGAGCTGTCATTGGACTTCCCAACAAATAATGATGCACCTTTAGACTGTCAGCTGGGGCAAAATTTTAACAGGGAAACAGATCAGTTTTTTCGATTACGTGGTAGAGTTAGCCTCTCTGCTGATGACATTGGGTGAACCGCCGAGTCCGAGTACACTTTATTTTCCTATTCCTCTTTTTAAGAATACACTAAGATAGTCAAGGTGACGCACAATTGCTTACTTTTGTTGGCTACTACAGGTATTTTCTAGTTTTCCTTTAATGTCCTAATATAGCTTGAACTGGAGAAGACGGGAAAAATAAATACCACCTGTTTGTTAAGTACCGAGCGAGCTACCATCGGAAGTTGTGTGCAGTATGGGCTCGACTCCATTTTTCCCATGCCATTCCACAATTCAAAGAAACGGAAAGATTTCCAGTTTAAACGTCTTACCATTAAGGTACCGTGGAGTTTCTATGTCTCTAGCATACTATGTAGTATTGCAGTCCTGTATAACACATCAAAATGATCATATCAACTGAATATACAAACTGAGGAAGTGGCAACAATATGATAGATAGAAATTACTAATTTCTTTTAGGTAAGATGACCATACAAAATACCATCAGTTAGCGACTCTTCCTACAGTCCTTTTTGAGTCGAAGATTGCTTGTCTAAAATTCGTAGAGACGTGGAAGACCCTGTTTACACACTCGTTCTCATGTTTAACGTAGGCTGAATTTAACAGAAACCTACAAACCTTATTCTTACTAACTTCTCACACGAAACGTGGACTAAAGATTGTTCATTAAAGTCCAGCTTGGGACCTTACTAATGAGTGAAGTGAAAATTTCTGATTTACTTGAAAAGTATTTGAGTCATTTGTTTGGTCCCTTCGGTTTGGACGCCATTATCACCTACCTAGCCGATAGCTGTGTTTTGTGGTCAGAATTTTTTTCTCGATAAACGATGAATTCTTCTTCTGCATCAAAATTTATGAACTCAATTGTCAGTTATGGCTCAGATGAAAACTTTTCGACTGTTATTTGAATTCAAAATTTCCTCCTGGTTAATGCGTACACATCACACAAGAAGGCAAATGACATTGCGTCAAACAATCCTACTTCTTCGTTGCATCAAGCAAATAATCCATTTGAACTCATATTTTAGGCTTGTGGTATGCTATGGACGACTCATTATCCAATTTTCGGAATTTTTATACGATGTTTTTATATTTACAACATACTGGTGATAACTTCCGACATGTTTCACCGATTAAATTTAATCCAGTTAAATTCTAGTGTATCCTGGATAGCACATTCTCGTCAAAATGAATGTGGCCGACGGCTGGTTACCACATCTGACCCATTGGGTCCTCATGTGGTTCTATACTACGCGAAGTATCAGGGTTACGGTTGCGGTTCACCCTCTAATTGTATTTTGTCCTGGGAGCTCTGTGCATGGCTATTCTTTTGTACGCAGCTCAAACTCTGGTGATTTTCCAACCAATTCACAAGACTAAACTCACCAAAGCCTCGCTAACTTTTGTAGAGGTCACCTGACAGATCGGAAGTGTAGCAACCTAGGTACGAAGAGATCTAAAACTCAGTAAATATCTTCGATCCGAAGGCGTAGCACGAATGACGTAACGGCATACTGAATAAAATAATGAGCGGCATAACAGTCGTAGTTTGGTTTACAATCGTAATCCAGATACGTGCCATCATTTTGAATCTGTGTGTTAGTGCACCTAATTTGCCTCAAAGTGTTACCGAATTTCTGTAACAAGTGATAACTAAGGCAAATGTGACAGTCGCATTTTTCTCTTTATTTGCGTGTTCAAACGATCATGTCTTTTTGATTACTAGCAGCGTGCGATGCCAGACTCAGTTGATTTCAACGTACATATGACTGACCTCCACGGTACATATCATCGGGCTATTTGAGAAAATTCCTGGACTAAAGCTCAATTTAGTTTTGAAACAAACAACGGTATCCATTGGGCAGAAAAAGCTTATAGTCACATATATTCATACGGAAATTTGGCATCTATTCGTTCAATTGATTAGTCCATTTTTAGCCAAAAGAAGACGATTGAAATTCAACATCCAGAGGGACTGTCGTACAAAAAGAATTATCTTCGAAAACCATTGGTTGTACTTTTGGTCATGAAACATAATTCCATGAAAAGTCAATGTCAGCGCACGGTTGAATTTCTCCAAACTTGGTATCGCTTGTTTGGATGAAACAATGTGAGGGTGAGCAAAGTTTGAATATGAACCTAACTGCACAACCAGGGTCTAACGACTAGAAAGAACAGAGCAAATTTCTTTACACTGCGATTTAGGCTGGGTTTCAATGACTAGGCGTTCCTCCGTGAATTGCGTCGGATTCGTCCATTCTCTACTAGCTTCCAGTGATTCTGTAGCAAGAACTCAAGCAAGGGTTTCACGCGTTTATTGCGCAGCGAAACAAGTCACAATTCTCAGACTTTGCTCGACCGTGTATATTGTTCTCTTTCAGACCGTGGTCATGCGAGATCTATTTTCTGACCATCTGAGCATTCCCGGGCCGATTCGACCCTGTATCGAACAGTCTAGCTTTCGTTCTTTTGGACCTTCCTCTGGCTGTGTTCGTCCGATTGTGCTGAGTAATGGTTCGAACTGTTGCTCTCAGTTAGGAAAATCGTGCCGTCTATCTGAGAGTTCTGGCTCTTCTGCGCATCGTTGTTTCTATCACAGTTTTTGTCTGTTGGAAGTGCTTTTGACATAATCGTTGTTATTTTTTTCAGGCGATTGCTTTGGTCGGTTTATGCATGGGGATTTATTACCGCCACCATTCATTGTGGTCGTGTACTCCTCTATAATTCAATTTAATGCACAGAAGTTATTGCTGAATTCAATGACTTAAGCAACACGAAACACATCCTAACACTGGCAATTGTGCCTTCCGGCGATTCGGGAAAGGCTAAGCACAAAGCTACTCATGTTCTTAGGAAGTCTTCCAGGAAAATCTTCTTTGAGGACACTAACGATAAAATTGCATTTTGATGGTCGCAATGGTTTCCCCGAAGGGGATGCAATCCATCGATGAATAACACTAGACGCAAAAAAAGCAAACGAAGAGAAAAATTTCGTTTTTATTTCTATTCATCCAACTTACAAATAAAATTGGATAGATACAAGTTCTTTGTATATTGACTCAGATCTGACAAAACAGTAATAGGCCGACCGATTTGAAGCGATTTGCTTGACGGTGAATACTGGCGATTTTTACCAAACAGGTACATAGTGCCGTGTCATTGTACGTTCTCGGTATTCCGCCTTACTTTTTCTTAATTCTTCATGGCGCATACTTGTGCCTTCAGCTGAATTGGGAGATATTTGGTCACTAATGGCTCATTAATCCGCGAATAAAAAAATGAATAAAAACATTCCTCAATAAACAAACAATATTTTTCTTGTTCATATTCCGTTTTCTGCGCATTGGAACATCAGTAACGAGTAAAGGCTCAAATGTATTAGCAGAATAAGTGAGCGCAATTAGCAACCATTATCATTCAGTTACTAATCACACATATTTGAGACCACGAGTGAATTTACGCATCTACACACACACACACACACACACACACACAGGAATGCTTGTTTGCCTTTTTCTGTGACCCAGTGGGTTGATAGAATGTCATCTAGTTAACGGGGCTTGACGACTGTTATTCCTTTCTCATTGCGAAGGGGGCTTCGGTATTAAGACCGCAGTGTCTTGTGTGACTACAGTATGATGTTGGTTTGATCGAAATGGCTGACATTTAAACCAGCAGGCGGAATGAGTACAGCATGAATGTGGCGCGCTCTTTGACCGGCTGCGCTACAATTCTGTCGCCGTTATTTCGTTGAATACTTGTCGGATATTTGGTTGGATTATGGTCTCCGTTCGCCGCTACAAACGATCGGAATCATTGTCTGAAAACCGTATTGATTCTCAACATGGACTGGGATCGCGCATTGCCGCACCTCAGACATCTTATCCATCTAAAAGAGGCACTTGTGCTGGCTGGAAGGCAGCTCTTAAATGTACCCTTCCGGCCAAGATTGCCATTCTGGCATTGTTGAGTACCAACATCCGCTCTCTGTTTACGAAAATGTCGGATCTGACCCTCACACTTCAATCACCAATCCATGTTCACACGTGTGTCATCCGCATACAAGAATCGTGGCTGAACCCGGATATCGGTGATTCACTCGTGTCGATAGACAGCTTCAGACTCCATCGGCAGGACAGAGTTTCGGACGAGAAGGCTGGAGGCGGTGTGGCAACATACAGAAACTACTTTCGGACTGGCAAGTCCGAAGTTATTTATATGCACTCGCTAAATGGAACTCACTGTCTCATGATACAGTATCATCCTAAGTTTTCTCGCCACGCCATTACAATCATAACGAACCTATTTATTGCCTTTTTTAGCTCGTAATACAATATCCCATCACTTTTCGACTATTTTTTAGTATTTATTGTTTCTCTTCTTGAGGATAGTCTGCGTACTATTATGGGTGATTTCAATCATGCGTCTACCCGTGTTTGATTTGACTGATTTCTGTGTTTCCCTCAAAACAGATGGCCCCATTTTAGACAGAGTTATTATCAACCATCCTGATTTATTTTCCCTGAAACTGCGTGCTCCAATTTCAATTAGTGATCATTGTCTGCTTCTGTTAGGGACCAAGTTATACTCTAGGTCAGCTTTTCGTTCTTTCAGACAAGCAAATCAAATCCGAGTTCACCTCTGTAACATTTTACACAGCCGCATTATTCCTTAGAAACCCCTTTCACTCGCATCTACATGTTTCTCTTTTGAACCCCTGCTCAATGACAATGTCAATTTTTTCACAGAGACGGTTAACACAATCTCTGATATCTGCTGTCTCTTAGAGACACCACTCGCCTCAAATGGCCGTATTTCCAACCAGAAACTGAAATCTTTAAGAGAAAGCAAGGAGCACTTCTACAAGTCCCGTAATAACTTAAGTGTGCGGTGTATTTCAACCCTAATAGAAGCTAAAAGCAGACACATTAAAACTAAATTTGCCAGGCAAATTTTGAGTGGGAACAACAACCCATTCCCGTCACTAATATTCCCATCCCAAAATGCAACAGTTCCACTGCATTGGCAAAACGCTTTCGCCTCATCGCCTTAACATCTTCTGGTCTTAAATTGACGAGCCGTGCTATAGGTAAGCAAGATCTCTTCTACTTCACAAACTGGGAATATTCGGTTGTCTCAAGCCTGTTTAAGTATGCTGATGATGTTGCCTTCTCGCAAACCGTTTCGAACAACGACGATTTTGAAAGTTTTTCCAACAACTTCTATCTACGATTCCTCTGCACGAACTGGTTTAAATCCCAACACATCCAAATGTTTCGAATGTCTGTTCTCTCTCCCTCGGTCGGCCTACCCAGCCGAAATGTCTTTCATCAACTAAAAACTCTTACCAGGGTTGATTCTCTGAATATGTGGGAGTTACTATTGATAAAAATCTGAAGTGGACTTCTCATATTTCTAGCTGTATAAAGAATCTCCGACGGTTGTCATTTAAAATCAGGAAGCTTCGGCACTACAAAGTGAAACAAAGCACCATTTCCTGATTTGCAAACCAGTGTGCTTTTCCAATACTTCCTTACTATTCTCTTGTTATTTTTTAAGGTTTACTTGGAAAAGATTTTAAATTTCTTCGCCGGTGGATATCAGTTATCAGCCTCATGTGTTTCACACCACTAAGTGAGTTGTCTTTCAATCTATGTGAGAAATTCGCTCACAAAATTCTTTCTGCTCCCACGCATCCTTCGCACAACGATCTTCCAAAGTGCCGCTCTCATATTTCTACACGATAAGCTTTTCGTGTCACAGCATCTAGAATTATTATCTATAGGAACTACGCTGTCCCTCATTTAGTACGCATTTTGACAAATCGTGACCGTGTTTTGGCCGAATTCCTGAACAGCCTATCATAATGCGCCTTGATTATTCCCCGATGAGTTTTTCATTTTTTACAAGGTTATGAGTGTAATTATTTCCTATTTTATTTTTTTACCCGCATGTTTTGACTGAAATACGGCATTACTTTTATAAGCAAAAGTCTATACAATACAATACAATATCCATTGGGTGGTTGTTGCTCTAAAGAAGCCCAGAAGAAACGGGTAAGTGATAAAATGAATGGATTATCTAGCAAGAATAATTTTTACTGCAATTCTAAAACCTAGCTCTAGTGTGAATGAGAGCTAAATCTGGAAATTACTGAAGTAAACGCTATTTTGCGCTGTTGGTACCTACCGGATAGAAATTCACGCATGGGCCAGTTTTCTTCTTATGTGCAGTACTCTTGCACTTTGTCCAAATGGGAACTGTTTAGGCCACGGAAACAGCATCTGAGGACCTCCATGACAGTTTAATTATGCAATGGTTTTGAGCTAATGTAAAATAAACTGACACACTGGGCGCACCCCAGTCCTTGTCAGGCTGTAAGAATTCTGAATCAAGACGTGATATTTTCGTGAGAAGCAATGACACTCGCGGACGTTGACTACACAACCCGTGGATGGAGCCATCTGAAGAGGACCAGTTTTGTTGTTCGTGGATCACACAGCGGCTTTACCGCAATTTTTCAAATTATGGCTGTTTATGCTCAACCACATTGCTAAAATAACGGATGGTTACCAGATAATTACTTTTCAACCCTAAGGAACAAACGTGCCCCTGATTTATGTTATTTCTTTTCCCAAAAAGATTCTCTCAGGTTGCTTGTATTTCCACTCACCGTAGATTGGTCCTCATGTAGCCCGCACCCAAATCTTTTAGTTCGACTTATTCAATTACGAGATTTCCTGCCATTAAATCAGTACCGCTTGGTAGAACGGATTTTTTCAACAAACAGCAATGATCGATTTGGCAAAGCCGACGCCCCTCTTCAGTTCTCTTTTTTTATGGATGAAATCATTCACTTAACAACACATCATGAAATACTGCACAGTCTGCCTTCATCAACTTTTATGCTGCCAGATATCTTACAAAATTTAGTGAATAAAATTGAAGAAGTTCTTTGAGCAGGCCGAATGCCATTGTGGAAAGTTACAAGTGAACCAGTAGAAAACATTTAACGGTTCACATTCCTCACGCAATAAACCCTGTTTAGGATTGCCAGTTTCACCAATTTTTTAAGCCGGATTAACCTTGCTTTGAATCATTCTTGGCTTACTGGTTATCACTTACAGTTAGACAGCTTTCTAGTTTTTACAACCATTAATTACGTCCCAAACATGCTCCAATTTTGATTGCCACCTCACAGCACCATTTAATCAAAATTGCAAATGATGTCAGGAAAAAGTGGACGAAGCAATGCAGAGCAATAAGTTGAATAACTGAACACAAGGAAGATTTCGAATGCAAGAACACCATCGACTGCAGAACGGAGCCGTATTATCCACCGTCTCCAACCACCGTTTGGATGAACAATCTCGTGAATTCCAACATGGTAGTCTCTCCGGACCCACATCAGCCAGTCCACTGGGTAAAGTTTTCGCACTTTTTGCCAGGTCCTCTACTGGTCAGGCCAAACCATCCTCCCACTGTCACTTACCTTGGACAACAACGCACGACATAGGTTTGCGTAAAACATATTCCAGTCGCCCCCACCCATTTTGATTAAGTGCCCGATTTAAACACTGAACTCAGGTATCCAGTAACGTCTGTCCAAATTCCGAGTTCCTCGCGAAATCTGCCAACAATATTCGGCCAATACTAAGAGGACAAAAATGTTCAAACACCCAACGTTTACACATGTAGCCTGGCCTCAACGGCAATGTTTCGAAAATGTAGAGCAGAACCGACCTTACCCATATAATGTATACTCAAACTTCGATCGGTGACCGAATGTTACTCCGGTGCCGCGGATTCCTCAAATAAGTAAATGTAAATCGATGCTTCTGAATACACAAATACACTTTATCCGATATATGGCCATAAGATGAGATGCAGCCAGCCAAGTAACTAAATCTATCGAGCACACCCAATTGTCCCCTTCAAGAACAAGGTTGGGGATCGAGCCAATTCAGCGATAGCATTTTGCACTGAAGGTTTGAAAATCCATCCCTAACATACACTATCTTTTCAACAACTAACAATGACCTGCAAATTGTGTGACCTATAGTCAGGCAAATATGTATATAATTGTTATCTAAGAGAGACAGGAATCTGAAGTATTTGACAGTATGAAGCAACTTAGCTCCGGACAAAACAAGCCTGTTAAAGAACTTGCAAAAGCTAGTTACATTTGAAAACGTTGTAGCCCTTATCGAACGTTTTATCACTCCATGTTGACTTCAATTTTAGTTGAGTGCATGCATATGTTTGATATTGCGTTAATTATCCCCAAGATGCTAATTACACTCTGATGATTAGTCGTGGTAACAACTGAATCCGTGGTTTACGACCAAGCAAGATAATTTCGTCATTCTTCAAGACTAGTATTTTTAACTCTCCAGTGCTAACTCTGTCTAACTTGACAATGCTTATAAGCCTAAATAAAAATCGGAGGACATTAATATAGACAACAATGAAATTCAACATTTTCGTTACTCTCAATGTCGATAAGGCCTAATGATAGTAATTGTTGGCCCGCCAAGATTGATTCAAAGTAGGGGTTCCATTCCCATGCATTATTCTAACGGAATTTCTTTTGCACGAAATCGCAAAATTCCAGTCAGAGACTTACCACGGAAATTGGAGCTCTAGGAGTTATGACCTGCATTGTTTTGCCACCTTACCCCTATTCTAGACCGGTGACCAACGTTTCGCAGAGCGTTAATTGTTTGATCGGGAGGCACACTTTTGACCATAAAGTTAAAAACATTTGCCGTGAACGTCGACCCTGGATTTGTTCGCGCGTTTTCTCGGCTCCCTCTTCAACTAAAACTCACTAAAGGGGTAAGGAACAGTTGAATTTGAGTCTATATTCGGTTGAATTCACTATCATTTAGCATTTATCACAAATAATCGGTCAGTTAAAGATTCAGAAAAATTCACTAGCATAGCACCAATAAAGTGACGTTTTTCCCTGTCCATCTTTTCTGCCGTGGACACGTGATCTCCCCGGAATACGGAGATGAAGATAAACAAACAAGAACAATTAAAAAACCTGCGTGGCACGCAATTCAAATAGATAAATATCCAATATCGTAAAGAGGTCAGGTACCGAAATTGAATCTTCTGCAAGGGGTCGACAGAAGACATTAGGCCAAACTATTCAGTTCATCCATGCATACTATTCTTGCCTCCATTTGTTGACAGATGAAGGTCACGTGTAGGTTTTCGTCACGTCTTAAAACAGTGATTTATCACCGATGCGTTCAGGCATTTAAGATCGCGTGACCAGAACGCGAAGTTTCGGGCGTATGGTGCGACCTCTGAGAATAGGTGCTCCGTCGAGTTACGAGCATTTACCTTAGCTGTGTGAATTCTTCCAATTCGAAATGTTAGTGATCGTCTGACAGACTGTGTTTACGTGCTAGTGACCTGCTCAGTCTTTGCCTAATAAGACTGCTTTTCTAATAAGCATTATGAAGTTCTATGATAGCCACGAATTTTTCGCTACCATTTCATCTGTTCAAGAAAGTTCATTTTAGTTAACCCAGTTGATTTTTCTAACCTAATATCAAAACGTTTTGACCACTCGTTCATAAAAAAATACTTAGCGCTCACTTGAAACTGAATCACTGTTTTCTTCTCTGTAATTCTGCACAACAAAAAGGGAGAGTTTGCTTAAAATTCTGGAAAGTTTTTGTTTATTGCCCATTGACAAACCTCAACTATGATCACAAACGCTCTCGTCACTCGTATAACAATTTGTGAACACACTTCATCCCGGTGTTGGATAACCGACAGGTAAAGAAGAGTCAGGAAAGGCATGTCTAACAGATTGAAATATAAATTGAAATAAATCGATTCATTTAACCACGATGGCCTGTTTGTCTTCGAAAATGTTTTTCTCAGTAGACATGGATCCACAGTTCTCGGTTAGTCGCAAACCAGATAGGAAAAATAATCGGAATATTCGAGGAAAAGTTTATAAAATGACACAGGATAGGGAGATAAGGAGAGGAAATGCTAGTTTTATACAGTTTAATCCGTTACAAAGAGAGCACAACAAACGATCATATTCACAAAAATACGGATAGATATTCCTGTTCAGTCATGAAGCCGGAAACCGTCGCCGTGGATTAGACACAGAATATGGGAATACTGCTTTACGTAAGTTTCATTGTTTCAAAAGTGATCCAAATCCCGTTCACGCACAAACAAGTACACCGAAATTCCTCTACCATGGCGGTGATTCGGGCAACTTTTGTGTTTGATTATTGCATCTACTGAATTGTCTGAGAGTCAATTTCAACATGGAAGTGGGATAATCGGCCAGCGGCATTTTCATGCATCCATCTAAAAACAAATACAGAAAGAGTTTTGTCTGGTTCTATAGCAAACATCGTCTGTTTAGTTTATGAATATAACAGCAGATGAATCAAAGGTAGAAAACAATTAGTGACAAAGGCCAATCTTTTGCAAAATCAGAATTTTACTTCAGAGGATTTAAGTCACAAATCAAACTTCGATTTAGTTGAAGGATATTCCCGTTAACAGGTACTTAACAGGAACCCGTGGTGTAACAAGTGACAAAGCCGTTCTATCATGTGAAGTGAATCAGAGGATAATGAGAGCTGGGAAAAGCATCTATTTACAAGGATTACTTACTTGCTGAATCCTCTTGCAGTTCTCTTTCGCTTTTGCCAGTTACAAATAGGATAAATTGCCAAACTAACGTATGAATGGATAGTGCAATTTTCTCCATAGGTTAGTTAAAGTGATTTTTAATAGTACTTTGTATAGGTTGACAAATTTGTACGTGGGCCGCCTCGTGCAAGGATATTCGGTACATAGAGTTTAATAACTGCTCGGTGTGAAACAATGTCATTTTACAAAATCAACGACTATAGTTCACTATCCCGTGTAACAAAGCAATGAACAGAGGTGCTCCCACAACGGAAGGTCTGCGATGACTCGCTTTATATGAACGGCAGGAAATAATAGCTTCAGAAACGCCGAATAATCCAACGATGACGTCCTTGAAACTGAGACTGGTCTGTCGAGAATTCATAAAATTTGGAGTGAAGATTTGAGCACTGATAAAAGCAACAAGTTTTGCTGCAACATGGTAACCGAAGCGGGCGTGGAAGCCACATATCTGCGTGTACGCTTCAACCACACTAGCAACAACTGATGGAATAAGACTGACTATAATCTGATGAGTATAGGCGACTGGCCTCTTTTAGAGAAATAAGAAACAATCCGTGAAGATAAAATAGTCACACGGGGTTAATCACCAATCATTTAAAATTGGTACAATGTAAACTTTTTGTCAAGTTCTTGAAACTGTGGGACATATTGGGTCGGTGAATTATTTTTATCTGAAATTACGTTAGTATTACAGCCAACCTCGTGCGACAGTCTGCTTTGATTTGACTAGATCGAAGTGGTTTGTTTATTGTTTCTACCAGATTACGAACCAAAAGCCCTGAAAATGAAGGCTGTTTAAAAAATGCTGCCAGAAAATGTGAATTCTCCACCAAATAATTCAACGTTCACTGACTATGAAGTGAACTTGCCAAAGTAGACTCAAGATGGTCCACTTGATAGGCTATTTCCAATCCCATCAACCTAAAATTGGTTCCTTCCATCCAGTACCATACACAGACATACACACGCAGACATCATGATTAGATTGGTCAAACTAATCCTATAGGGTTCTTTTCATCACACGACCTGTACCGCGGACAGTGACGGACCACTTTTGACTCGTTACGCGAACAACTGATCGTGTCCCAGGTAGGGGCCAATGAACATCTCTGTAGGGGGACCACAATCTAGTGTGGACTACACATGCGAACCAGTCATGGGGATCCAGTAGTTCGCATTAATTAATTATCCCGAAATGAAACATCTGTTAGGATCAAACCAGATACATTGGGAGTCCCAAAAAATTCGTCTATTCCCTAATGTAGCTGCGGCTTTGAATTTCTATCCCTTGTTTTCCAACGAATGCTTCCATATCATCGCATAATATTACCTTGCAATCGACGAAGTTAGAAAAGTTTGAAACAGATGGGAGAAAATCTCTGAATGAAAACTTCAAAGGCTGGCTCTCACCTTTAAAATATTACATGTTTTCCGAATTCAAAAGCGTGAAATACATTTCCGATCATGAAAAAATAAAAGTTATAGTAATGTTTTGGCAAAATGAACGAACTTCGAGGGCGACTCACACCAGTGGACAAGGGATCACAGGAACTGACCGTCCCCGAACCCCTTTGACGGAACGAGTATTTTTTTAATGTGACACAGGATAACTGATCACCGTCATCATCTTCGTTTAGCGTTAAACATCAAGGCAAGCCTCAATGACCGCTGCCTTACCCCAGGATTAAATGATCCTACAAAAAGAATGAATATCCAAGGGTAACTGTGAGTAGGCCTAAACAGGCGGAAAAAGATAAGAATGCTGACGTAGCCAACACATGGAACACATTCTAACTGAACAAACGCACAGTTTCAACCATTCTAATTCCGCAAAAAATGGTAACACGATCGCCATTGTTCACAGTTTAATGCCATATTCCTCAATGTCTCCAGCCAGCTAGTTGACAAGCCCTTCGGACCAAAACCACGAAGACGTGAGACACCCACTATTACCTAAGTTCGCTGTACATTTTCTCATTCCACGTTGCCACGTCATCTTTTAACCTCCACATGACTTTTTCACTCCGTTGCAGGNNNNACCCAAAATAGGGCACAGTATGGTGGACGAGTGTTCGACATGCGCAACACGTGACCCAACCAGCGTAGTCTACTAAGTTTCATACGCTGAAACAAGGTATTCTGAGAGCCGGCACCTACCACTAGATTCCTGACCTCCACATTACTCACCCTGTCACTCCATCCAATTTTAGCTATATTAAGTAGACATAGATGATCAAAAACCTCTAACCGACGAACATCTCCCACACGCATACTCCATATCTCGCAACCGTACAACAGGACTGAACACACTGTGGCACAGTACACATAACCTTTCAACTTTAGTGGAATATCAGGCCGACGTCAAAAGTGCTTCAATCCAGCGCAAGCCGCCCGAGCCTTAGATATACGCGTGTTTACCTCTACTGCCGAGCTACCATCGTTTAAAATGCAGCTACCAAGGTAGGCAAAACAGTCTACAATCATTGCTTCCTCTCGATCTAGCACCAAGTTCGGCACTGCTGTCGTCCAGTCCTGCAACAGCAACTTGCACTTCGAAGGTGTAAAGTACATGACAAACCGAGCAACCGACCTCGAGAGTCTAGCCAGTGCCTCTTGTGCATTGTCCGTAGACTCGAACAAGCACACGACGTCGGCTGCGTAGTCTAGGTCACAGAGCTTCCCTCCTTTTCCCAGTTCGACTCCTACATCCCGGGGACCTCCAAAATCATTTTCCATCACCTCGCCCATGACGAAGTTGAACAGGAATGGAGAGATGGGACACCCTTGTCAAACACTACTAGTCGTCTTGAAAATACTTGATAGTTCACCATATACCCTCACGCGACCACAAGTATGCAAATACAATGCTCGTAAAAGGTTTACGAACTTCACTGGCATACCCTTCCGGTGGAGAGCACTAAATAGTGCTGTCCGACCAACTGAGTCGAACGCACCTTTCAAGTCGAAAAAAACTACGATCGAAGAGTGGCAGTATGTGTAGCGCGTTTCGAGTAGTTGGCAAAGAGTCGGTACAACCTCGACCTGGACGAAATCCGGCCTGCTATTCGCGAATGTTACTTTGTGAATTGGTGTCAAACGATACAGCATTGTTGAAGCTAACATCTTAGTAACCATCGGAATTAAGCTAATCCCACGATGATTGCTACAGTCACTCCGTATACCCTTCGTGAAGATAGGTACAATCAGTGACTCACCCCACGATAACTGAATACGCTTCTTGTTCCAAACATCACGAAGCAAGAACATAAGTCATTTCACCAGGAAGTGTCTATCCTATTTGAGAAGAAATCGGAGTAAGTTCTTTGGGACCGACTGCTTTTCCCCTCTTTAGAGGTCAAATATTCGACTGCACTTCCGCTTCCGTTGGGGGTCGACAGACACCTCCGAAGGAATCGCAGCTGTAGACGTTGGACTAAATACGTTAGTGTGTGGCCAGCTAAACTGAAATTTAAAGTGCACTGTCCAACGGTCCAGCCTTTATTGTCTACCATGGATGAGCTCTCCATTTCTATCGCACACAACTTCACTAACCGAAGTTCTCCGCCTGCCGGTGTCACTTATAGCGTTAAAGAGTATTTGACTGTTACCTGAAGCGGCCGCTACTTCCATCTCTTCGGCTACCTTAATCCACCAGTCTTCACGGTCATTCTTAAGAATTATCGTCAACTGACGCTGCAAGTGTCGACGTACCTTATTCATCTGTTTGCAGTTAGGGAGCTGGCGTTTTCGCTCCATTAGACCCAGCGACCCTTGCGAGATCCAGTGTCTTTGATGAATGCTGGATCTAAAACCACAGGCGAAATCTACTGCCAAATGCATCGCCTGCTTGATTTGGTCCCACTGCTCGTCTATATTGCTGCTCGTCGGAGCTCTTAGTTCCTCGGATAGTTTCTGTTCGTAGCTGTTGCGAACAGATGAATCGGACAGGCCTTCGACGACCAATTGAGTTTGTGGCCTGCGCCGATGACCGTGGAGCTGCAGCGAAAGTCGCACTAAAGCTAATTGCAATAATACTGGGCTTGGCCTCAACGTAACCACTAGTTGTGAAGACTTGACAAGGAGAAAATCGCTAGTAATAAATTTTAGGACCAATAATTCATAGCAGACGAAGACGCCCAGCATAGGTTTACAGCGAACCATCAGATACACAATGAACTTCTATGTAATTTCCTGCTTCCGTGTCCTATTGGCGATGTATTCCACCGGATGACTGCGGCTGATTATAACAAGAATGAAAATCAAGGACGAGCCGCAGCAACACAAGTCGTTCGGCTAAGAGAATGCGTTACTGGTTCGTAAAAAACAAAACGTTTTGTTCAAAATTCTGATTGTACAAGGACAACATATAGTAATCGATACTGTTCACAAATAGTCGGAATCAATTTACCACCTGACTCTTATCTCACGCTTTCGCTCGGGTTATTTTGTACCACGTTTTTGTCACAAATACGTACCAAGAAGTTGACAGTGTGAATTTGTGGAATATATCCTGGGCCGTTTGGTTATACGTCTGTCGTAATGGATACTGCAGTAAGTCAACAAAATAATCTTTTGTGACTGAAATAAATAATGACTTCCACAATGAGAAAAAACAACGGGAGTGAATATTTCGGCTGGCAAACCAGCCCAAACTAATAATCCTCCCGAGCTTCTCGCATAACAGTGTGGCCGTATTACCGAGAATGGCTAGAGCCTAGGCACACCTGAGCAAATTCGATTTCGGCTTTACTGAATATGATTGGATTTGCTACCCAAGTTAAGACAGTCTCTCTTCTCAGTCACATAATGAGTAATCGATAACTTCACCGTTTTTATCTGAATAGTTGGCGTCGTCGTTTTGAAGTGGTTAGCCATCACTCCTTTATGGCCAATCAGATATATATTTAGCAACTCCATAACCTGACTGTTTCTGGTTTTTGCCTATGAGGACGAATGAGCATTCATGCACGAATTAGTATGCAATTTGATTTGACACAAGATTCCCGAGGCTCGTCTACCGACTAGGCCGCTTTCCGTGCGGATGTAGAAATAAGGTCCTTATTAGCTGCAAAAAGTCACATTTGATGAGAGAATCGAAGCACCACCCTCACTGTTTGCAGATGAAAGTTGAAAAATGAATTTTAATTTTTTCAAAACCTTGAAGCTTTGCGATAAAAAAGCTTTCGTATAATGATTCAGATTAAATATTATCAGAAATCCATGAAACCTCGTCGTTGTGATCAGTTCTGGAAAATTCATTACCTAGTGTACTTTATAATTACAATGAACATGCCCTGTGGAAAAGTGAGTTCACATTTAATTCTTTTTGTTATTTTTTAATCAGTGAAATAGCAATACAGACAGGTGTTCTGGAAGGGTATTGCGAACGAGAAAGGCTGGTATGGGGACAGTTTCACTACGCATCTGCTTGGTCATATCTCTGTAAGATACGATCAGGCGTCGCTTCCTTTGGGTTATCGATTTCAACACCGTGCATTTTTGGCAGAAATAATAATGTCCACTGACACTTCCAAATCAACCTCTAGATCTTTGTATCAATTCTGATAGATATTGAAATCATAGAAAAACACTGACGACTGTCACGGCGACAAAATCTACCCGCCGAATTTATAGGCTACGTACGATTTTCCGTTTTTCATAAAACAACAAACTACTATTCATCGATAATTCTGAAAAAAAATCTACCATTAGTGAACGACCTTTTAACTGAGGCACCTGCAGAGAACCTCCCCCTTGCATGAAACACCGAAATATTCAAACGAAACACGGCAATGAATGCGGCAAGGGGCCAAATATTTAATGTCTGTTAATGAAGTATCGCTGAACGTTTCATATCCTTCTGCATAGGTACGCGGAGTGGTTTTCTTTTGATTTACTGTGAGTTATTTTACACTATATAGAAGTCCGGCGTGATGTCTGGCAAACTCGTTAATCTCCGAATTCTCGGAACTTATTCCGAACAGTAGGAACACAACTGCCTCTCATCACCGGTCAATCGACGTGACAGTCATGTTGACGTTCCCTTGGACCAAGAAACGCGCATGCCCTAATCGATATTTCAAGAGTTGTTTCACCGTAGTAGAGAACTCAGTGACAAGCTCTATTCATTCTCGCTAGGCTATTTAAGATAGAGTTCGATGCAATAATAATTAACCATTTGGAACTTGTTTAGAGACGTCATTACCAATGGATGTCTATCAACATTTAGTTAACTAACCACGTCTCATGACCTATGTACCTAAGTTAATCAGTAATTCCGGATAAACAAGAATAAGATGATCAACACAGCGAAATAACAACAAGGACGATGCCCCATTTTTCCTACGACGGGCAATGTGGACTTGGACCAAAACCAAGCTTTTGAGCATCGTCCTCGTTCACTGCGCTCCAAATGTCCTATCCTCACACTATTGCGAAATCCTGCCACCGCAGTACCCACAAAAAAACGGTTCGAACGGATCCGGAGAAACGTGAAAAAAAATCAGCTGAATAGCATAGCGTTTATAAAGCCACCTCATTCTCAGCATTCCCCTGAAGTCGCCGAATATGGTAACTCGACTTGATTCTACAAAACTTGAGATTGAACCAGTCAAACAACTGCCGCTTCTAAACATAGTCCTTTTAGTGTTATGTTATAAAGGCTCAGTTAACAAAAGAGACACCTAAATCAAGGAGTGCTAGGCTGACGCTTTCTCTGGAGCATTCATCCGTAGAAAAAATCGGTTCGGGACCCATCAAACTGACTCCTAACATCAGCTATGAGTAGCGATGCGCTCCCAGATATAAATGTGAATTGTCATGGGATATATATATATATACATATATATAATGCATCACCAGAATCGAATCTGTAGCATCAGGAGTGTGCATGGAAGCTCTTCGTTGAAGAGTCCACAGAAGAACCACAACTGTGATTCGTTGATAATTCTTTGTCAGTTGGGCTGAGCCAACCTTAGGAACGAGGGCAGAATGCCCCAGGATATACAACTTTATATATAGAAGTAGTAGTAACATGAATTAGCATAAATTAATTGCATAGCAAAAGTGGGAATATAATTATCCAGTGCAATAGTAGAAAACGCTTAGCAAATCAGTCTAAAAACGTAAATTTCATTCACAGCATATGGTAACCTGCAAATGAACAGTTCCAAAAGGACATTCTCTGACAGATTTGTCCCGCACACTTATTCTCGTCCAAGATTTTCACTCAAGAACCAATGAAACTTAAAAAACTTTATCAACGGATCAAAAATGAGTACGCCCTGGATGAGAGGAATTTCGTCGCTGAGATAACGGAAATATTCCCTTCATTCTAAGAAAATTGCCAATACAGAACAGCACTGTCTTCGAGAGAAGCTTCGTGTTTCACAACCAAAATTTAGTGAACACGTTTTTCTGAGTAGAATGGGGTTCTCGCAGTTGGACGTAAATCGGATGAAAGTACACGTAGATGGAGGGCATGCTTCACATAAAATCGTACTCTCACTTCAATTTTGATTCTATCCAAAATATTCTGTCTTGGAGTGATGATTAAATAAGGTATCTAACCGACGGATGCTGACTTCGAAATTCTAAGGCTTCTTGAATTATGTAGCAAAAGCCATTTCATCTTGGGATTACTGGATTTCATACCGAAATGACCGAAACATTACTGGAGAATAGTGGAAGGACCATAGATTGTCATAATTTATTGGCACTGGATTCCTAGCAATGCAATCACCGAAGTGTTATGAACTAATCTCACTTTGTTTCTCCTAACGAGCTCGTGATGCGTCATTGTTAAGACATACATATACTGGTCAAAATGGGATGTTGACTAATTTCCTAAACAATTTGCTCGATAGACAACTCGGAAGCAAGTGTTGCATCGCCCAAAAGATTCGGCAATTCTCGCTGAATAAAAGGAATACAGATTTAAGCATTTGCTTCCCTATGCTGCTATCTCCTTGAGTGGAAATTGCTCAAGCGGCGCTTGTTGCATGGATTTCGCTAAGACCTGTGTGTATATGAATAATACTTCCCTCCAATTTAAGTACAGGACCAGTACTATCGAAACCATAAAAAGGAAAACAATGCGAAAGGAAGAAGTTTGTGCAAGGTTAATGACTGACGTTAGTTATTTTAGACCCGTTCCCGTCATTGTAAGTTCATCAAACCCATGGTTCTTCCGTGGGTTTTGCACTACCAGGTGGATTAAACCGAAGCAGAAGATTATCTTAGAGGACTAACTTGGAGTGTTTGGTAGGAAGATCTGATCTGCAAGTCAGCGGAACGAAACTCAGCTGTAGATAGACTTAGGGTGCCCGTGACCGGCAGTTCAGTTCACGCGTTTTTCAATTTATTCAGATGAGGTGCCAAGCTCTGTGCGGAAGTCAGGAAAGAGTCGGTGGCTGCGACATTCAGCTCATAGGCCCCTGATGATGAGCAATTCATCGAATAGCAAGCCACATTCAACACATCACAATGCCACCAATGGACTGTGGTGACACTTAATGTTCAGAACTCTTGCTATGCGGAAACTAACCATTTTCTGGACACTGTCACTGCCTGTCCAGCACTACTTATACGGTAAGTCTGACTCAAATTTATTCACCACTAACCACCGATGTGGTGCTTTCCCCAACCTCTCCCAAGCTTTTCGAACCGGGGGATGCATTAGGTGCCAGACAGCCCTATTCTTCTTACAGTCTAAAGACCTGGATATCGTCTGAGAGACAGTAGCAAAAAAATGAATCGAACATTTTAAGCAATTTTGATTCCTAACAAAAATGAAACAGCTGTGCGGTGCTTCCGTGGTTTTTTAATGGTGATTCAAGCGTTGGTATCCCATAGTGAATGATTTCATAAAAACATCCGATCTGCAACCAGTAAACCATATCAAGTATTTAAGCAAAAACTTTGATTTCTAACATGATTTACAAGTTTTGTTTTTTTTTCAAGGTGACGCAAACTAGGAGCGCAGCTCCTCTTTTCGCTCAGTGCTTATCACTTGCGATCGCAGCGTGAAAGAATAATCACCGCATCCTGTGTGATTGGTGGTGGTCAGGTGGTTAACATCGCGGCTGCTTGAAGGTTGTGGACTAGACTTTTCCCATTGTTGGTCATTTCTCCAATCGGCAACCTCCTAGTGGCCACAGTACCCTCCTCGAAATGAGGTGGGAAGTTGTATTATAATAAATTAAATTAAATTAAATCCCGTCAAAACGAAAAAAGTCCATTTCTACACAGGTTTAAGGCTAGGCTCTTCACCTAAGCATTTTTTTATGAACATTGTCGAAACAAACCGATCAAACTCGTTGCTCAGAAGGGCTACTTTAATTTCGAAATCTGACTCCAGACCACGGAGGATGCTTTCTAACAATAGTAATTCTCCATAATAAAACAGATTCTGTCAAAACTAATGATAACGATAGATTAATATCAAAAAGTGCAGTTAATCACAACAAGCGGCTTTTGATCAAACCCATAAATCCTTTGCATTTATGCGATATACTTTGTCATAAATAATTTTATAATTTAAAATCGGAAATTCTTGCAGATTTTCATTTAAGCAACTAATGTTGTTTATCACTGAAATTAAAATCGACTGAAAGTCAACTAATACACAAATCATTGTAAGTGGAAGTAAACCGACTTGATTTGGATTTGGAATATTAATGTTTGGAAGGGATATACCTGCCCTCTTCTTTCATCATCCACAGCAGTCAGCCGCTCTAATCGTGCCAAAATTGTACACAGAATACCATTCTCAACAGATTAGTCACGCCGTAAACGTCATTAACTTGCATAGGGATCACCGACTGGTACACGGACTACAAAAAATGTATGAATGCTAACGTTGAACTCGCGCTTCTGGCTCGAGTGTTTTGAAACGGAAACATTTATTAAATCAAACTTGAAGAAGTTTGCCCATGTTGACGGAAACGTCGATAAATTTACTGACTTTTCCAAAATTCTGTGTTAGTGAACAATAAAATCCTGCTTTTGATATACCAAATGACTTGTTGATTTTTCGAATCATTATGAATCGAAACCGGTTGCGACTAACTCGGTCTTCGATTTCGAAACTCAAGAACAACAATAAACAAGTTCAAAACCATGCATGATACTGGATTGGGAGATACAAGTTTGTAGAGGGAGATTAACCGTTTTCTGTGTTACCTCAGCTGAATGTGGGAGATAAAAAATAGAATAGATAAATAATAGAATCAATCATAAACCTTTTTCCTTCTCAAATACAACGGACTGCAATGAAATTCAGTAAAGTCAATTATTTCCAGTGATTGCTATCAGTAACATTGGAAATTCATGGACAGGATGCCTTATTTTTGCGTGTGGCTGATATTTTCTCCAGTTAGATAATAAATTGGTAGAGTTTTGAGTTCGAAAACAAGCATTGCATCTCTCGTTCGGAATGATGCTTCTTCGGGGATGAGAGAGAAGGAATGGAGAGCAGTAGTAAGCAATTTATCACAACCACTCTTCTACGACTGGTAGATTGGACTTGCAAACAAACAACAGAAAACTTATTGTTGGTAGTCAGGCATTGTTCATGTGAAAACTTTGCGGATGAAATATTCCTTGAAGAGTATATATATCCATTTCAAATAGTTTTTTTCGATTGTCCAAAAAGATTTGATATGACAACTTCCGGTTTGACAAACGCAAGCCGCGGGTAATTTCACACTTACGCAAAAGACATTATTCGTGAATTGGTAACAAAGTAAAAGACAGATTTTATTCATATATTAATTCAAGATGATTTGCATGGCTTTTATATTTTTTCTTTTGTAATTCATTAATAAGTCCAACAGTATATACGCAATAATACAGAGTGAAAATGAACAGTATTTACGGTAACTGGAAAACGGAAACTAGATGACCTAGTCCTGTTTTCGGTTCATTTGCTAACGGAGTATGAAAAAGTCAAGCTGCAAACGACAGAAGAAAAATGCAGTTCACAATTCCCCATATACAATCACCGGTTCACCTGAAGATAGATCCTTCCAAGGGGGGGTGTCGGGGACAAATTTATTCCGATGTATCAGACTCGTTCTAAATAAATCCAATTTTTCAACGGTTGAGCACATTTCACACAATCCCCCCCAGTTCTACCACTCTGTGATAAGTCTGCACACGGATCAAAACGGTTTGTAGGAACCAGTTAGGCGAAACGTCCAAACTAAATCTTTCAGGAAAGTAAGTGTTTGATTTCCAAAAAACGACCAAAAATAACAATTTGTTGCAGAACTAATCAACCGATATGGAATAGACATCAAAAGGATATCAAAACTGATACATCCTAGACGGAGATTACAAACTCAGAACAGCGACTAGTTTGTTACTCTACATATTTAACACGTACTTCTCAGCTTTATTCGATTTTCAGTGGAAAGCACTGTCCTATGTGTTTGAGATTTGGCGAAATATATTAATCAATTTTTTTATTTTTTGAATATGTCAACCGATCCAGAAGCGATGATTTCAACGTAAATAATGCATATTGTTTTCCGAGCTTCACAGACTTCTGATCTCGCATACGCATGAGAAAAAAGCTTCTCGGAACTTTCGTACCATAGCTGTCGACTGTACGGAGGTCAGTGACTAACCACATCTTTTATCATCTACTTCCTTTATTAACGAGACGAAAGTGTACATTTCTCAGGAAGACGGTGGCGGTTTACACAGGGCTGCCAAGTGGGGAAGTTGACCGCCGATGGGAAGATTCGAACCCGCGACCTAGACATTCAACCACCACGACCCTATCCGCTTGGTCGCCTAAAATCCCACGGCGTTTGATCATATTGGTCCCATCACACTGAATGCAATAGCGTGTGCCGTACTATAAACTCTCGTGATTTCTATTCTCTGAGTTTCGGGGTTAAGATGTCAACCATCAGTGGTCATTAGGTACATAAACCATGCTTTTGCTCAGTTTCTCTTCCACTTCCAATCCAAAGTTGCATAGAATAAACAATAGTAGAATCGAAAAACTGAGGACTGTTAGCAAGGAAATTAGGTGTGCATAGAGAATTCGAAACAAAGAGCGTCATTGTTTTCGGATCATCCAATGTACTAATAGATGCACACACAGAGAAGCATTTATTTAATCAGAAAACAGCTGCTGAAAGAAATTAAATCCACCTTTTGAAATCGTCAGATTAAAATTCAGAATATTCAGAAATTTTTTAAATCGACCTCGGATTTACATTTATACAAAGTAATCCCAACTTGGCTGGCTTGCAACAAATGTCACACCAGGAAGCACCAGCAGTCAATTGCTCCTCTGGGAACTGAGAAAACAGTAACTACCTGTATTGATATTTTCAATTATTCTGCCAAAACTGAATTCAGCTTATCTCTTTCTGTTCAAAGGAAGGACCTAGGAGAAAAAGACCGACTGTCTTTTAAAGTTATTCGTTTATTAACTTTGGACCGAAGTTCAACTTCTGCGTGTGTACGTTTGATGACCAGGATAAATGGATCCGATAGCTCCCGCATCAACAGGGACATTTAACAATTTGACTGATACAATTCGGTAGCTGGCATCACATTCCCTGATTGGTCATTCACGATTTCCCGCCGCTAAGTACCGGGGTTGTTCTCAACATGCACCGTATCTGCCTTGCTTCTTTAACTTTGAATTCACACTAGACAACACATCAAAATGATTTTTTCCACCTGCAATGAACTAGTGCGGCGGGATTAGTGTAGTCGCTTTTGGAGAAATTCTGAAAATTCTGAGGATCACACTTCGCGATGCGTTCTCAGATTAGAGTGCGGACAAGAATACCCGGATAATTCACCAAAGATATCTAACACAGAAAGGATCCCTAAGCATTGCAAAACCATTTGGTTGTCACGGTTAGTGTAATTCCTGCAAATGAATTTATCAGCGAAACGTGAAACCCTTCATCCAGTTTTCGTTTAATATCCAAACGCTAATAGCAACGTCATTCATGAAACAAGCCATGAAACCTATATAACAGAGCTAAGATATATCATTTCCCTCCAATCAAGTGGAGCTGAAGAGTTACCTCCCATTAGCCGAACAAAATGTCGCAACTGCACCAAACCCTTAAGGCCATATTCTCACACTACATTTCCACCCTTAAATAAATGCAAAAGTTAGGGGATAAAAGAGAGTTAATAGAATCAAGTCATGAAGTAGAAAAGGATTAAGCGATTGGTTGGTACCAGACATTTTAGCAAGCCTGGAGATTAGTACTTTCACTATATACGTGGGATATAAACACAGCAAAACATACAGAACCCAAGGCTCCCTAAGATAAGAACACCACAAAGACAAACCGAAAACCATGTTATTCATGATTGAATTGGTAACCGCAGGGCGAAGAAGTGCTGTCCGCTCACGCTATGTTCTTCCTGTGGTTCACGCACGTATTGTTGATATGATACCGCAACACGAGGGCAATCACCATGTCTGTTTTGTTTAAACTTATCTCGCGTACCTGAAGCAACAGCCTGAACCAGTCGCTTCCACTTTAGCCGAGTATGACTTCAAGTGAATCCTAATCCGGTAACCACTGACAACCTCGTGCAAACTGCAATTTTTTATACCGCCCTTTATCCTGTCTGAAGGATGTCTGCCATTTGCATTTGCACACAGTAAAGCACAAATAGATCAGGACTGGCGATTCGTGATTTGCATTCTCACAATAGATCACTACAACCAACCAAAAGTGATTTATATTGGTCTAAGATATGACGTATCAAATGGTAAAATTCAAACGTCCTCGTGTTTGAAGGCTCGATACGGCAAGTAAATCATTACCGAAAACTTGCCTACTGGCTAGTAGTAAACAGTCACCAGAGAAAGATCAACACCAAGGAAACCCCTTCTGACGTATTAACTGCTGTTCCATCCACTGCACTCAGCAACAAAAAAATGGAAATACAGATGTAAAAACGGGTGTCGGAATTTTGCAAACATCACGCTTCAGCAACGGACATCTTGTTGTTCATGATAAAGTACTGTTATTAATGAATCTATACAGACCTGGTATGGGATCGAGAATGCAGACTGTTGGCACGCAGTTCCATTTGCCAATAAACGACCGATATCAGACTCGAGAGGTTTTTTAAGGTGTTTGAATGAACAGTTCAGAAGGAAGGTTGTGTTCCAGAATCCGACTGATCGTCGAACCTTTTTTGGTGCAAATTTCTGGGCGGGATAAAGCACTCAAACACATGTTATGATGTGCAAAACTGGATTGAGGGAACAGGGGTTAACAAAATGGATAAGTGAGAATAATGGTTAAAAGCCTTTTGCACTAAATGAAAGAGTATGGGGGAATATACTGTTAAGAATGGTCATATGTGACAGGAGTCCGATGAACAAATAGCAGTAAGCCTAACGGGGAGCTGCATGATATTTCAAAAATTAGAAGGACCGTGTGGGCGAACAACTGACAGCAACAGATAACAACACCGAATATCGAAGCTTAAAGGCGACCTAGATGCTGTGTAGGTAAATGTGTGATTCGATGTGGATATAAGGCATATAACTCAGTTTTACTAACAATGAACGGTAGCTGAAAAAGATTCCGAACACCGAATGAAACACGACGCAGTGATGTCACAGGAAAAATCAATGGGAAATTTGCAATGCTCGTAAAGCATGAGAGAGAGATGAAAAGAGCAACAACAAAAAAGGCTTGAGAAGTCGTGAAAACCATTACATTTATTGTGATTCGGCAATCTGAATGTATGTCTAGAGTCGTCTGTTGTAATAAAGCAAGTCTACTCCTCCAGGAGTCTTTCGGATTATCATTAGGAGGACGATACGCACAGAATACGTGGATGAGCTAATATTATGCTCTTAATAGACAGAATATTTATAAGATATGAAGTAATACTGCTGATGTCATTGTCAGTTGAAAGCTGATTTTGCAGACATCTTCCGTGGAGTTATTCAAGGGACCACGTGGACTGCAAGAATGGTTACTGACACTGGTTGGGAAAAGAAGAGATCGAAGGAGAGACACTTGAAGACCACGAGAAACCATTTTTCGAAGTTCAGACGGTTTTTGGTTAAGTCTGGCATTTTACGTGTTTTGGACGTAGGCGATTGAGTGAATGTGGGTATAACATGCCCGGTATTAATCGAATAAGAAAGAAACGTGTTCTTTCGGCCACTCTGAATCCAAATTCGGGGTCGTTAATGCTATAGTATAGTGCCCATGATACCCAATCATGAACACGTTGTTGATGACAAGGGATCGATATGTTGCCATCCGCAATGACACCAGCATTTTATGTGTATGACGAATTTGTCTGGTCGGTCGCTTCACGCACTGTTTTGCATGAAAACGTTCTCAAAGAAGTGCCAATGATGAAGAATTTTCCACAATGTGGGCAAATATTTTATCGAGTAAAAAATAAGGAACACAATACGGGCTGGAAAAGAACTATTCCAGGAAATCATCTGAGTACAAAACAACAGAACAAGAATTTTCGCATGAGGAACTTTACCTATTTAGGTTGAGAAAGCATTGTAAATTCAATGGTAAATTATTTTATCTGCTAACCATTATGTAATAGCCGAGGACTTACAAATAAGCCCCCCGCTTAATGGCGAAACTGGACTGATGATTCAAAGCTCTGTCAACGTTAGCTTTTTGTTAATGGGACAAAGGCATTTACTACTTCGGCCGAATAAAGCAACTGGATTCGAAGAAGTGCGGATCAAATAGCCTACGATAAAACGTAAGGTGTCATCCAGTAGGGCAACAACTGGAAAATCAAGCAGCTGAAGATGAATTTTTGAGCTGAAAAATTGATGGAACAATAATCTTGGCAAATTGATTTAACCCAGAAAAGCCGGTCTTATAGGTAATCAGCATTGTTACTTAGATAAGAAATGACTGGCACAGGAGATAATAGACCCACCGAATATCTCGTCGAGGACGGTCAAAGCTAATAACAGACAATGAACTTATTCGCTAAGATCCCGCGACGCTTGTGTTGCTAAAAATTAACGGGCTCACGAAGGGTCATAATACGGTAATTTTACTAAACACCGATCGCCCGTTGAACTTGATTAGTGAACAGTCATTTTTCGACTGATGTCAGTCACGATCAACTGAAGTGTTTTCATGAAATACTTCACCATGTGATATCATCGCTCAACTCACCATAAAGAAACCATGGAAGCACTGTACAGCTGTTCCATCCTTGTTAGGAATCAGCAGCAGCGCATATCCACCGCGCCCGAACTGGGACGCGAACCCGGGACGATTCTGAGTCGAATTGTTTTGCTCCAGCATCTGCAGCCCTCCTTGAAGTGCATTTCATGATAACTATTACTCGATGTTGCGATATCGTTCACCAGACATTCCAGTACTCGTCCTTTGTTATGACAGCATTTTTAATTTACAAATTCAAAGTATCATTTATCGGGTATAAGTTGGTAAAACTTGCCGCTCTTGGAATCATTTGATGCTGCGAGAAAGTTAAGACTTCTGAACAGTGTACCAGCCACTGGCCGAAAGAGGTACGGGATTCTGCCGACCGTGAATTTCTCTGGAGTCACCTCTCACTTAAGAGTGCCAAAGATATTCAGATCATTTTTCAATCTCTTCGTAGGGCCAGCATGCACCGGAGTTCACTACAAGAAACAGTTTTCCTATGGAGTGTCTTCTCTAACCGTTATTTCCAAGTATGTAATTGAAATTACTACGGAAATCGCTCTACCATCAAGTGAGAAAATGTCTGAAGTTGTGCTTCTGAGTGAAGATCTCAATAGGCTGCCAGTTTCTCGACCGCCTGGACGAGGGTATATGCATGTTTAAGATATGGTTTTTCCTACCTTATCCTGTCCTTCAAAGGGAGAGCCTGGGCAAATCAACTAAGCTTTGCTATTTAGACAGTCACATCTCCCCCGCTGATCTCATTGCCGAATGAAGTGTCCTCGTTAATACAAAAAATTCCAGTGATTTTCACCGGTTCGAGATATCAGAGTCGTCGGGGCGAAATTTGTTTGTTGATCAAAAGTTCAATGTTTACTTGACCAGTATGATCGACAGTGCAATGCGGTCCAAAAATGTAACCGCTGAGCATAGGTGCGCGAAAACTAGCAGTGTGCAGATGCAAGTCCTGGTAGTGTCGTTAGAGTGTGAGGGGGAGTCGCGCTATCATTGAGGGAATGAAAGATACGATATTAAGTAGATGAACTCAGCCACTGACACATGCACGGTATTTGAATAGATTATTTTCAATGGTAAGTTAGTTAGGCATGCCCACAGATAAGCTCGTTCG
Source organism: Fasciolopsis buskii (assembly GCA_008360955.1). Classification (NCBI taxonomy): domain Eukaryota; kingdom Metazoa; phylum Platyhelminthes; class Trematoda; order Plagiorchiida; family Fasciolidae; genus Fasciolopsis; species Fasciolopsis buskii. The sequence goes on along the minus strand of LUCM01004242.1, from coordinate 46,633 downwards.
ATATGAACTGACCTTCGAAGTAGGCAATGTTTGGAAGATGGGTTAGGATGGGAAGGCATGAAAAACCTAATAAACGGCTTATTCCGAACAGTCCAAAGAGCTTATCGGGTTGGAATTTGACTTTATGTGATATGGCTAAATGCCTCGTTTAATAGCGGTCTTGCATCTTCGTCTCTATACAATCTTTCTGATTTATGAACTTTCGGTTTAAAATCCATTATTCGGTGCTTCGAGGTACCACCGAAAATCGGAGAATATTCGCACAAGTTTATTGGCCGTAAAATTTGAACTTGTTTGGTAGATTGTTACTGAAAAACTGATACAATAACAAATGCGTACGACCGACTGTTGACACAACGTACGCGGTCGACGCTTCATCAAGGGCAACCAGTCTCCTCCCACCTTTCTTAACTGGACGTCGTTGAGCATTCTTTGTTACGCTGAAATCCGATTATAAACTGGAAACGAGGTCGCTCCAAGCACATTGATATGTCGCACACTCCAGCCAAACTCGGTTAGATCTGAATTTCCGAATGATTAGTCATTGGTGTCAACACCAAAACTGCCATTGAAAACTATGGAAGCATTGTGCACGTTTCATCAGTGTTAGGAGCCATCAACAATGCACATACATTGCGCCGGAACAGCTATACACTGTCTCCGTAGCTTTCAGCGACATGTTAGATGCTGACACTTCATGATGAATCATTCGGAAAATGAATTATAGTGCTCAATCAACCGCATTGCTCGCACGAAACCTCCCTCAAGCATCACCCTCAAGGCATGTGGCAATCCAAGATATGTATTTGCACATTGACCCATTTGGTGCACGCTATACCAGTACAGGATGTCTCACAAATACTGAAAGAGTAATGACCGGTTTCCCCAGCCATCTAGCTTGCATTTCGCACTGGACTACTTTCATGCTTGTCAGAAGGCCGGCTAACGTAAAATCATTCCAGGCTTTCAGTGTCCTAACGAATTGTCCACATCTCGTTTAAGCATATCAGCTGTCTTTGTATGCCAACTTTTAAGTGAAACCAGTCTTCCCGACGGGCGCATATCAGCATGTAGCGTGAAAGCACAATAGAAAACAACTGATTTGTAGGGTTATTTTTCCCTCTTTTGTTCACTTTCTGTAAAATTTTATTTACATGTTGCTGCGTTGGCACCTTGCCTGTTTTCAAGCCGATGTATTATATATATATATAGAGAGAGAGAGAGAGTTTGAATTCCAACAGCCTCACTGTACGAGGTGACAAGTTAACTTTATCAATGCTAATTCCGTTGGAATATTTCGAACTATCAAGAAGTTGGATTTTTGGGGCTCGTTATACGATCCGCCTGGTAAGATAGCTTGAAGGTAAAAGCTTAGTTCCAAAGATTTGTGATGTGAAGCACTTTGAATCCTGCTAGTCACGGAATAAAACGGATGGTGCAACCTGTAATTAAATAAATTCCTACCTCTCACTTGACGGGAAACGTCAGCGTGCAATGATGTGATCAATATTAACCTGATGGATTTAGGAGCGTTGCCAGAAACATTCGCTATATGCTCCGGCGACAAGCGCTTCCCAATTCTCAACCAAATATAAGCTAACTGACTGTTTCACAACACGCCGTTGTGAACCGAAATTCGTTACCCATTCAAGCAAGAAAACGTCATCCTTTTCCATTCCAACTGTGGATTATCCCTCATCCAGGTGAGCTTATCCGGTAGGCCAATGCATACACCAACGCTTCCGTTGGGTCGTACTTACAAAACGGTTATCTGTAATGTCAAATTTACTTCGTTTATCTACGCTGAAAATTTTTTTATTTTCGCAACTGTCATCATCTTAAGTCTTAGCGAAACAAAATGACCGAAGTCGCGTAACGATTAGTCGCCCACTACTCATGTTTGGTAAACAGGTTCTCTTCAGGTTCTCGATATCCGTCGTCATGATCAAAATTAAGTCGAGAGGCAATGTGGACATGAACTTTATTATCGTACCAAACGGATCGATGATGAAACGAGAGTGGATCAGGTAGTTGGGGAAGTGAACCCACGGTGCACCACGTTCCACAAGATTGAAAAACATGACGATGAGCTCTGATCGCTTTACATAAGGTCCACGTAAATAAGCATACTTCAGACAATTAGTTAGTTGCTGCGCAAGAATTACAGTATGTAGGGGTAAGCTAAGAATCGATAACAAAAAACTTGACACCTCATGGTTTCGGTATGATACATACAACAGCGAAACGGGATTATGTCCAGAAAAAAGGAGTGGACAAACCACTTTGGCAGTGGATGAATGACGAACGAGCCAGGATTTTGGTCGATTGCAAGCTCCAGAATAGTTAGAATCAGCCATTCACTTACGTTCGGGTCTGATTTTCGTGGCACGTTCACAGGCTAGTGAAGGCGGTGTTTGAAATGAAAACTGGAAAAAAGCCAACGAGTTCTAGAAACCGGGGGCAATCCGTAAATGAGCCTTGATCTGAACAGACCCACATAATTCATTCGACTGGGACAAACAAACGACAGTCGTGTTGACCGGGGGGAGCAACGAGTAAGCGAAAACCCGGCTTCTGTTGTTCGTGTAGAGAATTTGGATGAGTGAAATAGATTTCTCTGGCACACGCTTCAATGGGAGGCAGCACCAAAAAACTGCATGATCGACTGAGTCGAACGCCGCTTTCAAATCAAGGAAGACGAAAATTGTAAGCCCGTGAAAAATACGGCTGTTCTAAGATTCATTCCTAAGTGAAATTTAGTCAATACAACCCCGACCGGGAAGAAATCCAGCCTGGTTATCAAGCATGCAACGAGATAATCGGGGTCCATTAACCAAGTATTACATATTCGTCCCCCAACAGAATGAACAAGTGGAGCGACAAAGGACAGGAGCAGTTTATTGTATATGTACACTGTACAACAGCGTGGAGGCAAATTGTCTGACTCATGGTTGGGGACAGTAAGATAAATCCTTTGTCGTCTGGAATAGACAAATACGTAAGCGAAGACAACAAAGGTGGCATACCTGATCCAGAATAGATGTGATGGCGTCAATGTATGTTTTCAGTTTAGTCTTGGTATCTGCGATCATTTTCTCTTTTCTAGCTATTTCTAAACGTAATGTATCAGTCTCCTAAAAAATCGCTTCACTGTGTACAAAAAGCTACCTCCATTGCAACCAGTTCTGAACACTGTGAAGCGAGTATGAATCGCTTCCGGATGAACCACGAGTCCAAAGCACGACATGCATCCAATAGGTGCGTCATATGAAGTTCGTTCAATCCGAAGCGAGTCTCAGATCCATCGGAATCCGCAGAAGCATTAGAGGAAGCCAGAATAGAAAACAAATTCTGAACTCTCTATAGTTGACAATGGACAAGTGCGTACATCAAGTTGGTTTTGGAATTCATCCCACACTTTCATGTCTTCATCAGAGTCCTCCAACTTTTTTTTGCCACTCATAATGCGAACTGCAATTAAAAGAAATGAGCACAGTTAACCGCGTAACAAACTGGTGGAACAAACAGAAACAAACAGGTAAATAGCCCTTCTCATAATATTCATTAGAGAAACCGCCAAGTTACAAAACCAGCCATTAGAAAACCGACCGACAATTATAAATTAATTGCTCAAGAAATGTCAGTAAAACGTTAAGAAGTCGACCATCAGAGATACGATGGTTCTGCTAGCACCATACCTGTCCGCACAAAAACAGCGTCACCTCAGACTTCGACCATCATGACTGTTTTGTACCTCACTGAGCAGATTGTTCTATTTGTTGGCCGAGCTGAGCTAAGCGACAAAAACTTAGGCCTTTAAACACCAGAAGAAGCAAGGGAAGCAGACATGCAACCACTGGTTGTATTAACCCTCAAACGCACAAGAAACAATATCAAAAGCCAAATTCCAAGTCGGATGCGTCTAGTGACAAACAGGAAAAAATAAACCTAAGCACCTAATTCTTCAGACAGCCATTTTTTCATTTTTATTACCGTCTATTTTATGAACTTTTCAATTACGGAATTTCGTAAAATTTCAGCAGTAAAAGCAAGTCGCACCGCACCGCAAACCATTAATCGTGACTCTAAGGCTAGAAGTGACGGTAGATTACCGGGGGGATTGTTTTGCCCAGCTTATCGAGGCAGAATTTTTGACGAAAGCAACGACCGTAACGGAGCAGTCACCAGCCTTTGAAAACAATCCAACTTGGTCTGAACCATGCAGGAACCGGTCAAACTGGCCCACGAAACTAGCTATACGAATTACCGAAGCACTGAACGGCTGTTACGGATGATAAAATATAATCCAGTCCATCGGTAGAACTAAAACAATCAGCAGAAATAATAAATGGGAACTACAGTCAGGCGGTAACCTCAGGTAAATCCATAAATTACTTCCCTGAGGTTTGCCGATTTATCGTCGACAGCATACACTTCGATTTGCCTCGTTTTCTGCCCAAAACCCTGTGGGGATTTTTTATTTTTTTATCTTTTACTTCCTTTATCAATGAAATAACAATGCACTTCGTTTTTTAGGAAAGGAGTCGTGGCCAGCAGAGGGGTGCCAAGCACTGCTCGTGACATGTGATTGCTACCGGACGCGCGACCATCGGTCGATACTGCTGAAGTTAGAACTGTAATAAGGAACTTCGTTGACTAGTGTTTATCGGATGTGATGAAGAAAATAAGGTTGATGGGTGTCAACTGCTTTTATTTGGACAACACCTAAATGAAAAGTGTCGGAAATCTGGCTTGGAATTACCGTGTGAACGAAACGAACGACGGGGTAGGAGATAGAAAGACCGCTACGAAATATACGAGTCTCCCTTTGTTCTATCGCCTTTCTAGACAACATGCTATTGTGATTCACTTCCGTCTAATGAGGAAGAGCACATTAGGACTGGCTTTGAGTGGCGTCCTCACGAGCACTCAGTGAGATGGTGGCAACTCCCGCGCGCTGCCGGGGGCAGTTCTTACCGGAGCTACGACGCTTCCACCTATAACGGTGAAACCAACTGTCGCGCAAAACTGAATATTTGTTTACGTTATTCATATTTGACAGGTGTAGCCGCGATAGTCCTAGAGTACCTGAATATTTGAATTCGATCATGATTCGCAAACTGAACATCATCACAAAGACTATATAGACACTGACTAATCGTTAAAATGAAATTACAAAATCACGCGGCCTTATGGTTTCTTGGACTATATAACAAACAAACTTTAATTGTAAAGTGAACATTAAGAAACAGAAGGCAAACGCCATCAGAGTAGATTCCATTTGCACACCATTATCCTGAGCACAAAAGTGTACAGAATGCCACATTAGAAAAGATACAGCTTTCCGTAGGGAATGAAAAACTTAAAACCTCTAAGGGGTAAGGCGCTTCGGATCACGTGGGAACATGGATGTTTTGCGTATATTGTCCAGCCCGAGGAACAGCATCGTTACACGTTCCAAACCTAGAGTACACGAAAATGAGGGCAGACAAATGGGAAATATACATTGTGTGAACAGTGTCGCAAGATAAACGTATACACAAGGACGACGTGCATCCTCTGCATAATGGAAAAGCTCAAACGACAGCACAAACCGATCAGAATCGTTAATCCGAATGTGCAAGCGTGGCTTAGGATTTTAGCGTAAGTCGCGGATTACTGATTGCAATTGCAACTATTCAGGTACTTCCCATAAGCCGCGTTGAACATGGTGCTATGCTCGACGACTGCAGCTAGCAGTAGAATGGAGAAACACTTACCTGATGCAACATGATGAAACTCGCATATTAGGGAGAAATCTGACAACTATGTATGATGATTGTACAGATCCATCAGTTTGTGTAAACTGATTTTAGAAAGAACGTCCACAAGTTACCTCCCAAACCCAACTTTCCGAGACAAACTGTGATAGCTGAAAGGCCTATATCATTGAAAGGCGAGTCCGAACTATTATTGATAGCTAGGACAACTTACGCGTCATCGAAAGCACGACGAAAGAGAAAACTACGAGAAGCAAAAACTGAACACTGTCCATGTGTTCTTCGATTCTTTACCTAATCGGTTACCCGTCGCGCCCCACGATTCGTCAGCGGGCTGGATATCATCCGGTAACCCAAACCGAAGAAAAATGAATATGAACATAAATTAGTTCGAAATTACAGATGCGGAACACTCATAAACAAGTAATTTTGTGATTTTCTGGTTCAGTAACCGTTGAATTCCCACGATATAACCAGTCCTACGATCGAAATTTTCTAAGGCTGACAGAGAACCATTCATTAATGTTTCACGCGTCTGAAATGATGTCGGTTAGTGAGACCCTCAACCACATTCTAAATCACATTCTACCATCGTTTCGGATAATTCAATGGGTACTTAAGACTATAGAGTAGGCTACCAACTTTGAACAAAGCATCAGCATCCTTATATTGCGCGGCTAAACTCAACGGAATGATATGCCAATTCGATATGCAGCGGAAACTAACGACGCCGGCGATTCTGAACAGGCAGTTTCGAGGGATGGTGGTTCTGGCGAGCTTCGTACAAGGTTTTGGTAAATACGACGACAACCTGTTTGCTCTAATAAAACTTGTGAAAACAGAGATGTAGTCATATCGAAAGCAGAGAGATCGAAGCTTGACCCACTCAGGATATCTAGGTAGAAGGCGGTTGCAATTTTGGTGACGCGCGAAATTTGACTACTTCGCTCCGGTATTTCCAGCTTCTACCTATATGTAAGAAACGCAAGGAAGCGAAGACTTGCCAACCTATTCACAAGCACAAAGCGGAAGGAAAAGACTCTCACTCTAACCATAGAACTTGCTCTGTTTGCTGCAATCACACTAAAATAGCGAACAACAATGGCAATGGTAAAAATAGACCTATACAAGAACGAAAAAAGTGGCACGAATAGACCGTGTTGTTTGTCGTCTGTTGTATTACAAATAGATAAAAGGATACAGAGCATGCGAATTACCGAATCAAACAATTTGTTGTCAAAAATGCTGAGTACTGATACTACCAGGAAAGCACTTGATTTCCCTAGGACACTCCAACAACAAATGCAGTGGTAAAGTCATAAAAAATTGAAATTTCAAAACAAGAAAACACAGGGACAAGTGGGATAAAAACCCACACAGCACTTCTCTCTAGAATGGACATCGCCGTAAGTTTCAACAGCAAAATCGAAATTGCAACCGCGATGATGTCCTTGTACGAAGATGGCTGCTCTAGGAAGATCACGTGAGCGCAGATGAGTACTGGCGTGCATATAGCAAGCACACATGCAGTTTGGTAGTTTATTACTTAACAATATGATCACAATGAACGAGCATACGTTCCAAGTGAAAGTGAAACAGAGTGCATATAGAGGTACACGTCAGCAGTGGAAAACAAACGTACCAATACCGCCACCGGCGTGTGGAGGGCAACCGTAACGAAAGGCATCGATGTAAGCCTTGATCTTCTCGATTTCTGCAGGACGAAGTGGTTATAAAGAAATCATATAAGTCGGTTGCGTACTGTAGCGAAAATTATCGATACACTCGCAAAACATAAGTGAATGGCAGCTAATATGGTCCAGAGTGCATAGATCACGTGCTCCGCATTTCGGACGTAATTTCCAAAGCGTTATTTTTCAGCTACACTCAAACGTTTGCCATGAGTTGCAAGCCCAAGTACAAGAATCCAATATTGTGATCATCCTGCGCGCTTATGGTTATCTTGTCTAAAACGTTCCTAATCTCGCTTCGCACCGAATGGGTAGTTTTTCAAGACTATTTGGTTTGAATCAACCTGAATCAGAAATAGATCGCCAAGCCAATGAAGTAGTATTTGTTGTCATCATTATACACATTGCACAAACCCGCGTACAAATCGTGTGCCATCGGAACTGCGATCAAGGAGAGAGAAAAAGGGAATATTGTGTAAAGTTCACCAAATGTATGCTGGCCCTTACATCCGCTATTTCTACACTATCGACTATTCATCATCAGCGGGCTGCGTGCTACCCGGTCGTCCAAACCCAAGTACAGGATTAATTTAAGGGAAAGGCTATCCCGAGCAATGGACCCGAAGGTCTAATTTACAGGGCAGTAGGACGACTTCAGTTTCTTAATTCAATGGTAACTCGTGACTAATGACTAAGGCCATACTCCCTTCGGATGAAACCAGATATCCCGAATGCCCAATACACGTCTCGGATACATGTGCTGATGAGCACAGTACCGTAGGCTTCGTAAGTCCTCCGTGACTGGTCTGGAGTCACAGTTTAGCCATTTCCCCTAGAAAGATAAATAAACACAAAAAGCTTGTCCGCAAATGACCTTGCATTATTTCTCGTCCTCTTCTCTTTTGAGTGGACGGTGCCACGAGGCAGCAGTCGAAACCCGAACATTTTGGTGCAAGATTATCGATAGTAAAAACTGAACTGAACAGGCTATTCAAGGTCACTTAGAGAGCCCCGTACATTCATCTTCGTCCTCGCACTTTAATGGTCATACCTTTGCGTCGAGAAAGCAGTGCCCAGGACTTCCTCGGCATTTGTAAACATTTGAAGGCGCGTTCAGGTTGAGTGGTCAACCCGGAGAAACTCATCTTCGACTACATTGAAGCATCTGTTATCATCATGACAAATTTCATCCTGGTATTTAATCAGATTCTATAGAAATCAAATCGGATGTTTCTAACAGCTTTGCGTGAGATATATGCCAAGTTTTTGTGGGCTACAGAGACCACACAATAGTGTTGAATGAACTTGTTTCCGATATATGGTAGCACAGTGACCAATCCTAGACCGATTGTTCCACACTGTATGGCTTAAATTTTCGCAGTCGGCCAGCTAAGGCAGGTGGACCAAGTTTGCACAAACACAACAATGATGACTTGTGTGTGCAGAAAACGAGCAAAGTACAAAAGTGTGATAGCAATTGGCATAAGGGAAATGAAAAACAAATCTCACATCCATACTCACCTACACCATGATGCAGCGCACGTTCCGTTAAAAGTGCGGCGTCGTGAATACGCTGTGCTCCGGACATGATTTCTTCACCTCGCATGTAGAAATCGTATGAGTTCGAATACATCTAAGCAGATAAAAGTCGATAGGGAACAGGCAATTGCATGCATTCTTTTCAAATACAACTCGTAAACTACCGGATTAACAAACGATATTCGCATGGACGTGTTTTGCAGTTCAGTTCTCTTTTACATACCTCAGTCTATGCTTAGTTCTTTCACAAACTGATCTGCGGTTCGCTTACTAATCTAACCATCTTGGCGTCATCAGGTGCAGAATTAGCAAACAATATACCAATACAGACTAAGGCTGTTAACAGACTAGAGTCAAAGTAACCATACTGCCTAGAACAGATTGTATTCTTTAAAATGCGATAGACAGTAAGTTCGATTAAGATGAGAAAACATTCCGAGATCAGTGTGTTGCATTCTACGAAGACAGTGTGAGTTACGGGAAAGCAGAACTCGCTTTTATTATTTAGCTGATCGTGCAAAACTTCTGAGCTTACATTCACCTTTAAGAAATGCAAAGCAGCATGCGATGAATCCCACATTTAGTCGGATTCCAAGAAGGCACAGGAAGAGATTGCTGATATATATATATATATATATATATATATATATATATCACCAGAATCGACTCTGTAGCATCAGGAGTGTGCATGGAGCTCTTCGTCGAATAGTCCACAGAAGAATCCCAACTGTGATTCATTGATAATTCTTTATCAGTTGGGCTGAGCCAACCTTAGGAACGAGGGCAGAATGCCCCAGAATATACATATGCATATATATATATATGTATAGAAGCAGCACCGGGTACGCATACCTAATGAGCGACAATAACCGCGAAACCGGTCGTGTGCTCCCAGGGCAAATTTTGTTCACGCATCCAGATACTACTTGCTGCTTATATACATATATATATATATAATACAACGGCTTGAAAACAAACATGGTGCTCAAGCAACAAGGGGGACAAAGAAGAGGGGAAAAATAAACCATAAAATACCAATTGTTTTTTTTTGTACAGCAAGTAATGAGGTTACAGAGAGTAAGCCCCACAGAGCTGTGATCATCGTAACTGCAACTGATATCATAAATTCCCATACCCGAGTCTCATCAGGCCTTTGTTCTTTTGCTCGATTCTGGAGGCAGACCGCAGTCTACAGCCCACATGCACTTTTCCAGTATGTTCAGCATTAGCGAAATCTCGTGCGATCAATCGAATAATCCCCAAGTCGTCTAATTGAAGAAAGGATCAATCGTGCATTTCGAAACGCTGCAAATTTAAAGAAAGATCTTCCTGTGCACCTCAAAGTGCGGGCTAACGCGGTGTAGGAATAGTCCTGAGTGGCAAGTCTGAAACGACCTCTTTAAACTGTAATCCTGGTCAACAGTCGTTTAAGTGCCATAAGACTCCAGGGGTCAGTCGACTTGCGAAGGGATAGCTGTGTCAAATGCAGCTTGTTTGTTATCTCGGTATGCTTCCCAACAAACTGCAGCGACGATATGCAAAAATACAAGTTCTATGAAAACTCGTCACTCTTGTTCGCAGAAGCAAAGACTCCGACATTGAAGCAGTAAAAAGTGTTTTTGATGCACAAGTTGAAAAACTTGGTGCATCGAAAGCTTGTTTAGGTGGGCGTTGTGACTTGGCCACTCGGCGTACAGATAAGGGGAATAGGCTTCTCCAACTTTGTGCGGACAATCCTGTCTGCCATGAATTTCCGACACGGTTCGCATCGCACGGCGAAATGGCGCTCTCATTCGCCAGGTAGTGAGTCAGATAGACCATATAGCAATAAGCCACCGTTGGTGCGGTTCTGTCCAAGACTGTAGATCGAACTGGTCCACATACGTCGCATTGGATCATGCATTACAGGTCTTGTCGAAGCTCATGCAGCACGCTCCTAATCGACACTTTTCCCCTTCGTCCATTGCGTCATACAGATAAACACGCTCACATTCATATTTTCGGGAAACAGCAAGTAGTAAGGAAGCTCTGAAACGGCAATCCCTGTGGTCCAAACACATTCGGTTAGTAAGTATCAAGAAAATCCATCAGAAATCACGGTTTCACAACAATTAATAGATTTCCATCATTTAAGTTCAGAAGTCAAAAGTGAAAGAGGAAAAGGATTTAATTACAGCGAAGTCATATGGGTAATTGGAAGTTGTGATGTTCGTTTATACTAACAATCAATAATTCTTCTTTTGTTCTTGAGAAATTTTTCCAGTCTTTTTGATACGAAGTCCGCCGGTTTCTTTATGAAGCCACTTTCGAGTTGTGCTCCTTCGCATACTGCATTTTAAACTTCAGTAACCAATTCGGGGGTAGGTCGTTGACTCCATTCTTTCAAAACGGAAAATAAGTTCCGATATGGACTGTTGAGGGGCAGCTGAATAAATAGGACTTTGGAGCTTTGGAGTCTTTCACCAGCCTTAAAGGAAACAGAACTGAATCCAATACTCTTGAGTTAATATATTCACTAACCTCTCGCGAAACATGACATGGACCATTGTCCTAGAAGAGTATTGCTTTTCGCTGAATTCCGGAAACATGTTCAATACCACAGAGACAAATTTCGCGCTGTTAATTTGACCTTTATTTTAGCCCAAATGAGAAATTTTGGAGAATGCGACTTTTTGGACCGGCGAGGTAATTCTTCTTGGGAAGTCATTTTTACAAATGACTTTTTGTGAGCTTTTCAAGAATCATCACAGAAAATACATTCATCTGCAAAAACCAACCTCCAGAAGGATGCACTGCGCGATTTGAATTCCCGGTCAAAGTTGACACGCGCCTAGCTATATCGTTCTTCCAATGCCGGAATAATATCAAGTGACACTTGCCGCAATTCAAAAGCATTCATCCTTCTTTGCAGAAGGGAGCAGGAATGATTCGGCAAATCGCCTCTTTTAACTGCAAACAAGGACTTTTGATATTATCTTCTTAGAATGATATCGATTAAACTGTCCCATGTTTCGTGGTGTTGGGCTTCAGACCTCCACAAGCCGCTCTTGTAAAGGTTTTCCTGCGGATTCTTTGACAAATCGTGCTCTTGTTTACGTTAAAACAATCAGAAAGGTTTGCCATAGAAAATCCAAGTTCGTGAACCCTCCGAAATCTAGCCTTATTTTCTGCCGTGAGGTGGTGGGGTCCATTATCACGAAAGCAATAGAAACGTTTACCGAGCCGCACTCAAAAACCTGGTTTTGAGGTTCAAGGTTATGTGAATTGGCGCATCCTTCCTTTCCGTAACTTGTTCATTAACCACTTCAAATGAATATTGCATGTTATTTAACAATGCGCCTTTAAGTCATTAAAGAAGTTCTTCTGGATCCAACAAAGGGGTACATTAAACGGTGATATATTGGTAGAAAGAACAAGTTCTGCAGAAAAAAATGAGCTCCTTAGTGAATAGGACTGTAACATAGCGTTAATCGTAAGGTCTTTTGTGCCAATTTTATGGTATTTGCACCTTTGGTCAGGTTCTCATCCTTTATGTCCAGATTAATTTACCATGAAAACCCAGGTCACGCATGTTCGAATGCTGACAACACGATCCAGAACCGCTTTCAAATACTCAGAACTGGAAATGAATTCGCAGTATTTTGTGGAGCTCCTAACTACTGCAAATATTTCAGGAACCAAAACCTAGTTACTGAGGAAAATTAATGCATCACAATCGACAGGACCTGTAGTTTTTTGTGATTTTCGTTGTAGCTGAATGCTCATCGACGTAGACCGCAAGCCCGATTGATCTGTCTGATTCGGCTGTTCACAAGATGTGTGAACAGAAACTACCAGACGAGTTAAAAACCGACAACATACTGAAATAAAAATGACAAGAAGCATCTAAATTCTCTGCGGAAAGTAAACTCGGCTACTACGTTTCAAACATGATCCACCAGACAGTGGGTGAAAAATGCAGTTCAATTGAAAATTTTGTTGCACTGCATTGGTTTACTGTCAGGGTCGGTGACCATTCTAGGATTTCTGGTGCCGCAGATTTTAGTTCTGTTGTTAATTTTTTAAAAGAACCTACCCTTTTCCCAGTATTTTGAAATTGCCGTTATTTTAAATATTGGACGCCTGAAAATTTGTATATGTCCGCAAAAACATTCACCAGAACCCGTTCTGTGATCTACTGTTTCACGTATCGACCAAGGCCACCCAACAAAACTATATAAACGATAGAGCTCACTTGAATTCTGACTTGTATTGGTGAGTCACCAATAGATGCGCGGCAGTGTCCTGTGTTCGTCTTCTCTCTTCCGCTAGCGTGCTGGGCTAGCTGTTTGTATCACGCGCCATTTTCTATTCTGTGTGGCTGCTCATTCAAGGGGGCAGCAGTTCCGCTCCATTAATCGCGCGACTACGGGGCTTGAAGACTCGAGCCCAAATTATTGTCTCCAATGCTTAGTGTGTTTTCGCATCCCGCTAGAACGCAGGCTGTGTGCTACCGTGCGACACTAGTGCTTACGTCTTGTGTTTCAGGATGTGATCGATCAAACTCGGAACGCAACATTTACATTTACAAAAAAACGGCGAAAAACAGCTCCATTTCCGATCCAATTACCTTTTCGTGTGGATGTGGCATTGTGTAGAAAGCACGAATATCCAAAGGAAACTTGTCCAAGATGTAGAAATCGGTATCGTACTTTTGTTTGACCAAGCGACCGAGGAATTTTTCAGCAGGCGTGCTCAAGTCATCATAGTCTCCTAGTTCCCATCCAGCTTCTCGTAACATTTGAATACCTTCGCGATACTCTAGACGTAGCCTGAAAATAACAGTTTGATGCATGCAGAATAACGACAAATCAAGCAAAAGGAATTACACGAAATTACGAGACATAGGTAGCTCACGTGGGTTCCAAGAAACGGAAGGGTTCTGCTTTGTATTGTTTGCAAATGGTTTGGATTTCATCATCGTACCTGTGTGAAAAAGGATACTGGATAAGTCCAAACGAGACTAAGGTGACCAGGGAACATCAGAAAAACATTTATAAATAGTAGAGCAAGGTTTACCCTCTTTTTTCGATGTAGTATAACACACCTTTGACCCAAATATGTTTTCCCATATGCTCACCGAGTTATACGGAAGAAGCGAAAATGAGAATCATCGAGAGCGTACCCTGAAAGGGCGATTATCCTACCCAAACGAACAGTGCCTTGAGGCTGACCCGGATTTCGATTCTGAAACCCCATTCCAAATTGAACGGAACTGGTCGGTTTTGAGTGAGTTTGGTGTATACAGCGAAAAGCTACACACGGTCTCGTTTTGTTATATCGTTCACACAAGTCTGTGTGCAGAGAATGAGAAAGGGATAAACAAGCAGACGTGGCTTTCCACACATGGAAAGAATTCATTTTAACGCTTCCTCTGGCATCTACTTTCCATCACAATCAAGGGCAACGTAATACTCGGCTTCGCATATTGAAGTAGAAGAGTCTTGCGAGACTTTAACCCGAGTCTTCCATTCGAAGATCCGATCGGGAAACTGGTCCCTCGCTAACTGTTGGTGGCCAGTGATCAGTATTTTAGCCTATGGGCAACCTAGAGACATCTCAGCCAGCCTTTAGCTCACGCCTTGTGTCGACCATTGGACTACACGTCGTCGCTTGCAGATGGTCGTATGCGAAAACCCAATGAACTAGAACCATTGGTCATTACGCTCTCATTGCTCGCCGCGACAGAGCAAGATGGAAGGTCAGAAGTTTGCCGAATCATTGGATAAGGATGAAATTAGTTTATTGAAAATGCTTTTCACAGGCGAAGTTGAATCACAGGTTTATTAAAGAAAACAAACAAACAAAATGAAAACTTAAAACTGAAGATGCAAAGTACAAATCGGAAAACCCACCATTTGACTTACTCTCTCTGTAGTCCCTTGAACATGTTCACAAACATGTCTGCAATTAGATCGACCACTTCGTGGTAGTGATTTTTAAACGCCATCTCCAGATCCAGACCGACAAATTCAGTCAAATGTCTATGAGTATTAGAATCTTCCGCGCGGAATACAGCCCCAACTGTGAACACCTGCATTCGGTTAAAAAGAAGTTTGTGTTGGCAAAAAAGTCGTTAATGTGTTGTGCATTAAATAATAAGGGCTAGAACTTTAAAAAATGAACAACTAAAACAGAAGCGGTTTTACAGCTCAAATCACCACTGTTAAATGCGGGAGGCTCTGTACAGCTGCTTCACCCATGATAAAAGTCACCCGCAGTGGACTCCCACCGTGCACGAACTCGAGACGAATGGGTGCAAGCTCAATAGCACAACCGTTAGTCGCCGGTGTTGGTTGAGGAATCACTTTGTGACAACTAATCTAATATTCATGTGGTTAAGTGATCAATCTCCGTAAGCAATGTTTATAGCGTTCGTCGTATTCCGGCTGCCTACAGAGAAATCATCAACCGTCGTGACTGAATACCTTTTTATTCGCTTTTGCATATGAACACGGTTTCAGTGAGAAACCTCATAGTCATCAAGATTAACTGCCTCGTTGAAGTTCCCTTTTTACTAAATGATAAACAAGTTATAACAGAAAAGATAAATTTCATAATTTAGAAACCTACTGTATACTGTAAGTAGAAGCACCAATAGGAAAACAGTGCTCCACAGTGTCACGATTCTCGAAAAGAGAAATCAATGCCAAAGGGGGGAAAGGTTGAAACAATTTATATGGATGGCATTGTGTATGCGCATGAGAGTGAAGGCTAAAAGAAAAACAAACTGGGACCAAACCACTGGAATGAATCAAAAATCATCAAATTGTGTTTTAGAGAGCAAAAATATGTTAGATCCCGACAAGTAGGGAGTAATGGTACATCAAACAACAGTATACCTGCATTCGTACAAAGACTCTGGGAGCTCGTGACACGGAAAGAAGCTGCCTTTATTGCGTTTAGGTATTTAAGTGAGGCGCCTCAGTTACCTAAAATCGACTGTACCAAGCAAATGATGCACTGCAGAAAGTGAATGATTCTTATATGAAGGAAAATCTGCAGAAGGCCGGTAAAATAACGGGAACTTTACAATGCTTAGGATTTATTGATAACCAAAATGAGGGCTTGGAACAAACAAATTGCTCCATAATATTGACTTACACGCCCGAAATCAGCTGCAATTGCCATTTGTTTGTACAGTTGAGGTGACTGAGCCAAATACGCATTTCCAGAGAAATAGGACACCTTGAAAACATTGGCCCCACCTTCTGAGGCTGCCGATATCATCTTAGGAGTGTGAATGTTCACGAACCCTGCTTTCGTCAAATAATCCATGAAGAAGCGAACGACACCGGCCTCCACACGATAGATTGCTTGATTGACAGGTGTGCGTAAATCAATGCACCGGTTATCTAAGCGAGTGTCTTGATTAACTCTACTCAGTGCCTGAAAAGGTTTTTTCGAGTTATATGAAAATAAACAAAAGTGAAGAGTGTTGTGATGGAGGGAGGAATACAACAAACCCTATCTAACGGCAGAATATAAATGGTCCATGGCAAAATGATAAGTAACTTGAACCTAGACCATATCTAATTTGCAGCCTCCTTTATTCGACGTACAGAGTATTTTAAAAACGATGTAAGAAAGTTTTTATACTGACAGTGAAGTTCACGTACGATAACCTCTGACAAAAAGTGGGAGCTAAGTTAACATTTGTTGACCCCAGTAAGCAGCTGTTCGTATAACCATCGCACCCCGATATACTGAATACCACAGAACGGAGCCATAGACGGCAAAATATTCTGCAGTGGCAGCTGCATGGAGTATTTTTCCCAAGTGCTTGTATGCGTCAACTCATGCGAAGATTGCCCAAGTGAGACGACAATATACCATTTGTCCATCGTTTTTTTTTATAGTCTACGACATTTCAACTAATTTAATCACGCAACCGAACCTATTCGTTTTGCGAAACTCTCCCCTTGCAAAAAAAGTAAAACTAGAAGCCAACCAAGCCATGCAGCAGGGTGTTACTTTCCGGAAGTGTAAAACGCATTTTGAACACGGCTAAACTGTGAATGAATTTCTCAACAGCTATTAGTAATTTACTCCGACCGTCATTCAGAAGCCCAACATCGTCCACATGCTATAGGTAAACCAGATTTTTGAAATTGGCTTGAAAACAGGCCTGATAGCTAAGCAATAGTATTTAGATAAAGCAGTATAGAAGCCAGATACAATAGGGCAAAAACGACAAACATCAAAAACACGTTTTTGGTTTTTGCTGTACAGGTTTTGTGGTTCTGTTTTTGTTTTATGTCAGGTACGAGTTCAACAGACAGGCCATACAGTATTAACACCACTGACTTTGATCCTGAGCCGTATTTGGCAGTGACTCTAGCCTAAGACAGTCCACAACCGGGAAGTCGGGAAGCATTAAATTATGGTAAGACCAAAACTGATTCCCTCGTAATTGAACTCATTCATTCTATTGTGTTGTACTGTATCGGACTTCTGAGTACATAGCTGTCTGCATTTCAGTCAAAAAGGATGAGCTCGCCACCTGATCAGAATACAAATCTGGAAAAAAAGCCTAACAAAAAATAAAACATTTGCAGTTCGCGAGGGATTGAGTGGAAAATCAGTCATGATCTGTCCTCTATTGGCGAGAATTCAGGTTGGGCAGGGAACAGTCGAGTTACCATAGATATCTATGAGAGGGTATGGAGCGGACGGTAGAACGTGTCCCGGTATGAGAACGGTGTTTAGAAAGGTCAATGTGTAAGAGATAGAACGGATCCTAAAGAATTTTATGAGCACATTTTTCGCATGCAGGTAGACGCATGCCACACAGTTTGGTGCACAGTACTTTCAGTGGTATGTAAGATTCACCACTAATGACAAACAACTCACGACGAAGAGTTTGGAAGTCTTCCTTTAGCAGACCAGAAAAAGTGACAGGAGAACAACGAAGAACGGAAAAAACACTGGAAATAGATAAAGAGGTAGTGTTTTGCTTGATCTGGAAATGTTGCAGTCTTTGTATGTAGACTGACAGTCTGCTAATATTTTTCACACAAATGGAAGCGTGAGATAACCATCTTAAGTCTTTATCAATAGTAATTCCTAGGTGCTTGACAGAATCTGTGTTGATGAAAGAAGAGTCAGGCGGGTAAGAAGACCGAGAAAAAGTAAACAAACATTCGACGCATTTAGACAAATTAAGATCTAAGCTAGAGCGGGGGAAAAAATTACGAATAAGAGAAAAGTAGCTGGGAAAGTTGATGAAGTCTTCAGTTCCAGATAGAGACTGACAAAGAGCAAAGTCATCAGCATATTTGGATAACTGACCAGCTGAACTAGCATGAACACCGCTGATGTATGTTGAAAACAAATAGGGAAAAAGGACAGCTTCTTGACGGACTGCAGAATCATTTACCAATAGGGTAGATTTATTTCTTCCCAAACTTGTGCAGAGTTCTGTTGATGGAGTAGACTGATAGCCATGCCAAGGGGCGATTTGGACAGCCGAACTGCTAAAGTTTGTGAAGCAGTAAAGACCGTGGAACAGAGTGGAATGAAGAGGAAAAATCTAGGAAAGCGCAACGAACAGATTTGGCCGATGCAATTAGGGAAGCCACGGCGTCCAAAATGGATCAGTTTGATTTGTACGCAAACTGAAGAGGGTCATCGGATACACTGTAATAAGTCAGACGACTCAGGATGACGCGTTCTGTTAGTTTAGGACTGCAGGATGTAAGAGGGATGAGACGAAAACGTTTGAACGGAAAACTTGGATTACTCAGCATCATCATCATCTTCGTTCAGCGTTAAACAGCAAAGGAAGCCTCACTGACCGCTGCCTTTTCCCCATTGCTACATGTTTCTATCCAAAGGGATCATCATCATCATCATCATCATCATCATCATCATCATCATCATCATCATCATCGCTCACCATTATACAGCAAGACATGCCTCACTGACCGCTGCCTTACCCCAGGATTAAATGATCCTACAAAAAGAATGAATATCCAAGGGTAACAGTGAGTAGGCCTAAACAGGCGGAAAAAGATAAGAATGCTGACGTAGCCAACACATGGAACACATTCTAACTGAACAAACGCACAGTTTCAACCATTCTAATTCCGCAAAAAATGGTAACACGATCGCAATTGTTCACAGTTTAATGCCATATTCCTCAATGTCTCCAGCCAGCTAGTTGACAAGCCCTTCGGACCAAAACCACGAAGACGTGAGACACCCACTATTACCTAAGTTCGCTGTACATTTTCTCATTCCACGTTGCCACGTCATCTTTTAACCTCCACATGACTTTTTCACTCCGTTGCAGGAACCCAAAATAGGGCACAGTATGGTGGACGAGTGTTCGACATGCGCAACACGTGACCCAACCAGCGTAGTCTACTAAGTTTCATACGCTGAAACAAGGTATTCTGAGAGCCGGCACCTACCACTAGATTCCTGACCTCCACATTACTCACCCTGTCACTCCATCCAATTTTAGCTATATTAAGTAGACATAGATGATCAAAAACCTCTAACCGACGAACATCTCCCACACGCATACTCCATATCTCGCAACCGTACAACAGGACTGAACACCCTGTGGCACAGTACACATAACCTTTCAACTTTAGTGGAATATCAGGCCGACGTCAAAAGTGCTTCAATCCAGCGCAAGCCGCCCGAGCCTTAGATATACGC